>RPFO01001674.1:0-88338 GCA_009746045.1 Mesostigma viride | reverse complement strand
TAAACTGGCCGAACTTGTTCAGGTACATGGAGTCATGGACTACAGTGCGTCACATGAGACCAACACTCGTTCGGGCTGTACGTACACAGTAACGCAGTCAGCGATTCGCCATGCTACATACGCCATCCTAATTGTGACCTAATCGCGTTAGTTCTGTAGATGGAAATTCATCCTAGGCAAGTGTCAGTGGTGCCTAGAACGACATTACAAGATCCAGAGCGCTGTCAGCGGCCACTACCAACGGTGGCAGTAGATTATGACAACCGGCGCAGGCAGAGTCATGCCGCGAAGGGTGCCGGTATCGCAAGAGCAAGTAGCGCATACCGTGCTGTCCAATGGCGGCCATGATAGGGTAACAATGACTGCCGACCCGGGTCAACGGCATGAACGGACTATTCCGGCTCAAAGGTAAAAGTCGGCAAGAGATAACACTCGGGTTGCCGAGCACAACTAACTGGGGCACCATAGTGCATGGGCGCCCGGCCAAAACAACCGATTCGCCATGCTACATACGCCATCCTAATTGTGACCTAATCGCGTTAGTTCTGTAGATGGAAATTCATCCTAGGCAAGTGTCAGTGGTGCCTAGAACGACATCACAAGATCCAGAGCGCTGTCAGCGGCCACTACCAACGGTGGCAGTAGATTATGACAACCGGCGCAGGCAGAGTCATGCCGCGAAGGGTGCCGGTATCGCAAGAGCAAGTAGCGCATACCGTGCTGTCCAATGGCGGCCATGATAGGGTAACAATGACTGCCGACCCGGGTCAACGGCATGAACGGACTATTCCGGCTCAAAGGTAAAAGTCGGCAAGAGATAACACTCGGGTTGCCGAGCACAACTAACTGGGGCACCATAGTGCATGGGCGCCCGGCCAAAACAACAACATCACTAATTCCACAATTCAACATCCACGATGGACAGTGATCACATCAGCAAGCATGCTCAAACCAAACTTAGGGATGAGATTTGACGATATCTCATGAAGAGAGACACGCCTCAGTATTGTTAGCCTCGAAAACCATTGAAGTGTCTAGTTGTCACCGTGGCCAACAAAGAACTGGTTAACCTGGCAATCCACCGCAAAGATGCCGCTGGTGGCATAGCGTGCCGCGCTGCCCTCCGCCGGCACCTGGCTGCGTGAGACAAACGACTGGCCCAGCACGCCATGTGCCGTCTGGGTGCCGTTGAAGTGCTTCACATGCAGGTTGAGGAAGTTCTTGCCCGGGCCCCGGCCTGCCTCCCAGAAGCCGGCGCGCACCACCTCCACCTCGATCACGGCAACCGCAGGGATGGTGATGGTTGTGCGGGACTTCTTACGCAGCACCGTCGTGCCCGACGGCAGCTTGGACAGGAGCGTGTGGGGGATGACCGGCTCCTACGTTTTTGTTAGCGCGAGAGACAATCGAGCCATGTACAACAAACAAAAAAACCCTAAGGTGTCAAGAAAAAGTTTGTGTCTGATTGTCAGTTCATCAAGCCCTGGTCGAGGCCATTGATTTGAGGATCGAGACTAAGAATACCGGAAAAAATACACAAAAAGGGCAAGCCCCACAAACGGCCTTCAAAACAAGAACCCTGACCACAAACCGCCTAGATCTATTTACACAAAAGTGCATATGTAGCAAAAAGAGGTCAAGGTACATGCAAAGACCCGTGATAATAGGGCTACCGTTGGTGCGTCATTTGTCACATTGATGGCAACTGCATGCCCACCCTGTTATACACCAATAGCCACACAGTTAGCTAAATAATATCGGAAGCGCAAAGGATGCTGGTCAGTCAACCTTGCCGGCATAAATAATACTCCGAACTTTGGTGCCGCAGTGGCAAAAAGTTTCCGATATTACTTAGCTAACTCACATCAGTGCTATACTTGCGGCCATCACTTAACAGCTACCATCTGGGAAGATGCAAGATAATAAGGCTACTGCAGCCACTGAGGAGGATATGCAAGCTGCGCTCGAGCAGTGCTGACACTACTCACCCCGTTGACCGCCAGGGAGCCAAAGGAGAGCGCAAACGGCGTCCCTGCAGGCGACGCTGCGCCGATCAGGATGCGGTTACTGGCGTGCATGATGGCCACCTGGTCCATCCACGTGCGCGTGTCTGGCTTGGGGGAGGAAGATGCCTCACTCGCGGCCGCGCCCACAAAGCGCGCGTTAACCTGCACCTGCTTGTCTGTGACGATGCAGTAGCTGCCGCCCGCGACGCCGTTGAAGTCAAACTTGTCACCCGTGGGGGTCGTGAAGTGGGGGTCTGACATGGCCGCCCCCACCTGGACGAGCGACGCCTGAACGTCCAGCACGTCACTCTGCTGTGCCACGTTCACGTTCAGGGTCTCGACCAGGAAGTTGCCAAAGGCATAGGAGTTCATCACGTCGAGGATGGACTGGCCCTCCGCACGAGACCCCACGTAGACACGGAGGAGCAGCAAGTAGGAGGCCGTAGGGCTCTGCAGGAGGTGCCGGCGGCGAGCATCATCAAGCCAGATCAGGCTCGACTCGATCGCGCACGCCGGGATGGTCTTAAAGTACGCGAGCATCATGTCGCCCATGAGCTCCTTGAGGTTGAACTCGTTCGTCGTGCAGTTTGCGAGCGCCAGCGCATACGCCGCCTCCACGAGAAGCTCCTTGGGACAGGTGGCACCGACCGGCACGATGGTCACGCCGGCCGCGTCCTCAAAGTTGCACGAGCCGGGCGGGGCGGTGGCTGGCAGGCCGCACATATGTCGTATGTATACACCATGCAGCACACGCAGGGGACGGTGGACTGTCAGGCCAAAGTGCCTCGCATGCGTGCACGAGGGATCGACAGCCATGCTCATCGTCACATGCAGTCACGTCAGTGGGCCGTACTATGTGGGCTCCAGGCCGACAGCGCCGCGAGGGGGCCATTTAGCATGCATATGTCACATTATTCCCTGATAAGGGTTGTTAGCATAGCACGCTGCCCGCCGACCCGTGAAGCGTTTTGGGTGGTACTAACTGCGACAAGGCGGCAACATGTGTCGGAAGGTGCCAGCACATAAAGATACCATTAACTGAGATCAAGAGGTATAATCTCACCATGGCTGCAGCCAAAAGGAAAAAGGGTCCCATGGACAAATTACGGATGGGCATCCCTGTGGAGCTTATATGCCGTTGCCCGGAGCGGGGGGGGGGAGGGAAAGGGATGGAAGAAACATAGTTATCTGAGCAACTAATTAACTGTGTGTAGTGTATCGGTGCAAGCAAACCTAGTCAAAGGAATGCACGCGCCTCACACACACAGCCTGCAATATGGTATACGACACCATCGGTATACAGACACACATCCATTCTCTCTCTCTCTCTCTCTCTCTGTCTGTATGTCTCTCTCTCTCTCTCTCTCGTTCGCTGTCTCTTTCTCTCTCTCTCTGTCTGTCTGTCTCTCTCTCTCTGTCTCTCTCTCTGTCTCTCTCACGCAGGCACGCACGCAGGCACGCACGCACGGACGCACGGACGCACGCACGGACGCACGCACGGACGCACGGACGCACAGACGCACGCACGGACGCACGGACGCACGCACGGACGCACGCACGCACGCACGCACGCACGCACGCACGCACGCACGCACGCACGCACGCACGCACGCACGCACGCACGCACGCACGCACGCACGCACGCACGCACGCACGCACGCACGCACGCACACACCCACGCACGCACGCACGCACACATGCACGCACCCACGCACACACCCACGCACGGACACACACATATGTGAAAAGAGTGCCTCGCTAGACATAGGCATCCAAGAGGGTGTCCTTCTGGATGAGATGGTACTGCTACCAAACCCGTCAGGGTCACCCTAGGGTGTGTAGACAGCTGTCCGAGAAAAGAGGGTGCCATCTTTGATATGTAAGAGGGGTGTCCGGCACAAGCATGCTTGAAGCACCACAGATTCGCTCAACCATTCATCCATCCATCCATCGCGTCCCTTGGGAGAGGCTGCAGGGTGACAGCAAAAGAGTACCTAATCCACGCATGCTAATAATTGCATGCAGCCATCTAGCTCACCGCTGCAGATGCCGGCGCGGCCCTCGACATTTGCCGCGCCGAAATACAGGCAGAAGGGGGCGTCAGGGGTGCAACCGGTGTCCGGCGCGCGTCCGGTGCCACTGTCCAAGCAGTCTGCAAATGGATGCACGTATGGCCACATGGGTAGCCAGCGAGCGCGCCCAGAGCCACGTATGTGATGCACGACATTGGTTATCTCGGGTTTGAATCTTATTTCTTACGTTAGGGAGTTATCTACCCCGGCGTTTTCTTGAGGATTTACAAACATTTTCACTGTTGAGAAATATATACATAGATGGGCGGTAAAAGGCATGAACTAAGGCGCGAGAAGTGAGCACATTAGCTATAGATGCGCTCAAACACATGATTCCACATTCAAAAAATGTTTACTTACTAGTATTTGCTTACCACAGATACTTCCAACAGAAAAGGAAGAGGGATTTATGTGGTTCGGGGGGAACAGCAACATGCATATAGCACAATCTCTTTTACGCATAAGCCATGCACGCATGCCCACGTTCCCGCGCGGCACCTCCACCCCCTACCCACACACCCACACCCACACACCCACACCCACACACCCACACACCCACACCCACTCACCCACTCACGCACGCACACCGTCGCACACACGCAGCCACTTACTTCCACAGAAGAGCCCGTCCCCACAGTAGGGCGCGGTTTCGTTGCACCCAGAGTCCATGTTCGTGCCTGTCTTGTCGTCCACGCACACTGCAATGCATGGCGCCGAGCCAAAAAGTTGGGGCGGCATGGCAGCGGCCGTGCCGCCGCAACACCCCCCCATGCGAGGACAAGCACGCAAGAAAGGCTGGTTAGTCGCACCCATCCATGCAAGGCACCGTATCTGCCCCATCCGTGCGCATAGGGCAGTAAAGGCACCGCGTTCGGTGCGCATCGTAAGGCCCCAAAACCGTGCGGGGCCGGACGGGGCATGGACATCCAACAAGAGAAGGGCAGGCAATCCGTAGAATGCCATCCAGCCAATTCAAGATCCCACATGGAGCACGGTCGGTATATATTTAGCTGAGCACAGCTCCTGGACGCCCGCTGAATACTATATACTAGTAGTATGTTCTCCTACCGCTGAATACTATATACTAGGAGTAACATGTTTTACTGTAAATTTACCGTAGCATGTCCCACGAACACAGATTGGAAGGCTTGAATTACACCCGGTGTCGGTGCTCGTGCCGGTGGCATCGTTATGGCAGGCTGTCCGACACACGCACAGATGTTTGGGCGCAAACAAGGGGGCATGTTTTGCATGTTGAGGAACAAGTTACGAGCATTGCTCAAATTAAGTCAAAGAAAACCTGCAAAAGACATTGATCTTTACACAGTGAGCGATTCATTGGAACTGCTTCACGCTTGAGGACCTATACTACAATTCAGGCCACCTCAACGGAAGACCTTCCAGCACACTTGCATCGTCTGCACCGAGCAAGCAAACAGTGAGAATTTCCTTGCCACCCACAAGCAGCCAATTCTAAGGGTGGTGCAGACTGGGCTCCGCATGCATCTAGTTTGTCAAGCGCGCGGGGCCTAGTTATAGGGGAACCGCCTTGATATATATTATAGCACCTTGATATATATACTATAGCACCTTGATAGAATAGCACGCGGGGCCCTATTTATATGAAGGTGGCTCCGCCGTCTGAAGTACACCCTGCGGCTCGAGATGGTTGAGCTATGTGTGAAGCACACGCTGTGACTCGAGCAATTCACACTGGGAACCGCTGAACCGCCACGCAGCTCCCCAAGGTAAGCCCTGCGAAGTAAGTAACGAAGTAACCGTTACCCTGAGTAGCACAATAAGCCTGGACGCGCGCATTGTACCAAAGTATCAGCTAGGTTTATGGATAGGGACAACGCATTCAAGGTTTGAACAGCACAAAGAAAGTTTACACCATGCGCAAGCAAGGTTTGAACAGCCCCCCCCCCACACACACACCACCAACCGTGAGTTAAGTACCATCTCAATGGATCGTCAGAGACATGATGCAATGCCAAGAGCACTCAGGCTTAGGGCACGTGGTACTCATTGATTTCAGCCAACACCCAGCTGCAATACACCCAACTTCTTACTTACCGTCTGGATTCATGGTTAGAGACATTCTGCCTGCTCATGGGCTTAAACGACTTGACCCCCTCCCCCCTACACCGCGAAGTCGTGCTAAGTCAGTACTGACATTTTTACCGAGTAGAGCAGACATCAGGGATGCAGCATCCACCCAAAAACTTAAGCTTGGATCCACCATGCTCCCACTAGGGCTGTAGGGCTTGGATCCACCATGCTCCCACTAGGGCTGTAGGGCTTGGATCCACCATGCTCCCACTAGGGCTTGGATCCACCATGCTCCCACTAGGGCTTGGATCCACCATGCTCCCACTAGGGCTTGGATCCACCATGCTCCCACTAGGGCGTTAGGGCTTGGATCCACCATGCTCCCACTAGGGCGTTAGGGCTTGGATCCACCATGCTCCCACTAGGGCTTGGATCCACCATGCTCCCACTAGGGCGTTAGGGCTTGGATCCACCATGCTCCCACTAGGGCGTTAGGGCTTGGATCCACCATGCTCCCACTAGGGCGTTAGGGCTTGGATCCACCATGCTCCCACTAGGGCGTTAGGGCTTGGATCCACCATGCTCCCACTAGGGCTTGGATCCACCATGCTCCCACTAGGGCTTGGATCCACCATGCTCCCACTAGGGCGTTAGGGCTTGGATCCACCATGCTCCCACTAGGGCGTTAGGGCTTGGATCCACCATGCTCCCACTAGGGCGTTAGGGCTTGGATCCACCATGCTCCCACTAGGGCTGTAGGGCTCAGGGGTGGGCTTAAACGAGTTTCCCCTCTTACTATGGGGCATGCTTAAACCAACAATGACCACATCCATTTATGGCCTTGCTTTGCTTTGCATGCATCACCACAAAACATCAAATTTATTACAATATGTGTGCTATCTCTATACGGTGGAATGATACAGACATGTCTACCAGATGGCAACACGGCCATCTGTATGCTAGGGTGAGCACACATATAATTCGTTGGAGAAACATAAATGAGAAAATTACGCCTTTTAGAAGAAACAGTAATGGAAAAAAAGAGCCGGCGCAGCAGCGTGAGTGTGAGTGTTGACATTTTGCAAAAGCAAGACATCCGTCAATCAGAGTGATGACTGAATTGACACGTACCACCGCATGTGGCAGCGCCCGGGTCACACACGGGGGAGGATATGTCACAGCCGTCGTCCAAGGCGGTACCATTGTTCGTATCAAAGCATACTGTACTCCAATATCATGACAGGCCAAAGATGAGGAAAGCACCCCCAAAATACGGACCACAGTGCCGGCATAAGCATCAAGGAATGAGCGGAAATCTGGAATTACTGCTTTGGGAGCCTTATAGCTGTTAGCTACTTTGTTGAGAAACTCATTCAACAAAAATGCCACACTAAGTATAGAAACCTACAGAAGTCTGACGTTATCCTTGAGATGACAACCTTGAAAAACAACTAAACGCTTTTCAGAAGTGCAGAACGGCTCAGCCTTGACAACTTACCCACCGTATTTCTGGCCGAGACTGCCAGGGCTTGCCGTAACCTTCCCGGCGCTACTTTTCTTATACAAAACAGTTCTGTATACCACAAGATATTAGGTGTCGAAGTTATTACTTTCGGGACTACCATTGGTTGCTACAGCCCCCAGGGCCCTCAGAACCTCGATTCAATTGTCGGCCCAATTCCTAGCGCCGAGATTGTGACGTCGAATGTTAGCAAAGGTGTCTATGTCTTTGCCATTTGAATGCCAGAATTACGACCACATGAATGTGTCCAATGTCCTAGTTGTACGTGCTGATTATTGGTGCATGTTGGCGCTTACATTTCAGCCATGCGTTTGCCGACGTTGGTTGCTAAAGGAAAGTGGTCAGCCACCACTGTATCACCTGAGGCCATCATTGGGGTGCTGCCCTAGGTCAGTGCGTGGCTACCATAAGCTACGAATTCAATTAATTAGTAGTATGCTTTAGTACCAGCCACAATTTAATTACATTGGTGATGGGCATACATAGTGGATGGAATAACGCAACAGTAACCACCAAACATTTATAACGCAACAGTAACCCCCACAGCAATCTTCATTTCTTTTGTAATGAGCATTATGCAAGGAGAAAGGATATCACGACTTTTGCATACAGAACACAATAGGTTGTTTCGAACTGCAGCAAAATACCAAGTGATGCCAAGTTATCAGGTCGAAGAGCTTGAGCGATAGGTGTGTATTTTACAGGTGGCACGAGTATACAAGTTCAAGCCATGAATGTATCCCATAAACTCTTGCAGACTAGTGTGTTAATAGTAAGAGAAACTAAAGCATCATTTGCACTACATGCTAGTAACGAGGAAGTATGTAAGCATCTGTAGCATGGCATGTTAGTTAAGCACATTTATGTAAGAATCTGGAGCATGGCACACTAGTTAAGAGGATGGATGTGATCATTCATGGCATGGCACGCCAGTGAATGCAGTGAATGCATGCAAGGTGCAAGGTGCATGGGTGTCATACAACAAGAGCTTCTCAAACCATCATATCGGGGTCATGGCTCCAGGGCTCATGTTTCAGGAGAATTCACCCAGAACCATGCTTTCATCTCTTGGCATCACGGACGTATACTCAGCATGGATGGTACAGATGCCATGCAGCATGGTCAGGATTTTGTTGACTGGCTGCTTACTTTTCTGGCCCATTAAATGCTTAACATGCTTGCTAGGATTGGAGATCTTAGTAAATATATGGCAGCTGCATAAACTCTACCAACTGGTGCAGTCAGAAATGACATAACAAGGTAAATGTGCAGAATCACTGCAGAGCTCATGAACGGCCCTGATTTCTACTGGAGAACGTAGTTGGCAATGCACTGCATGCACGCGCAGTGTATTGCATGCATAAATATACTGCACATGTATCTTAGCATACTATACACAGCTATGCTGTCAGCTGCATAAGACAACCAAACTTGTGGAGCCCTTAGCCCTCCACGTTTCTCACAAAAAAATCCAGCGGTTGATAAAAAGACATCCTCCGTTCTGTTCTCACTGAACGACCCTTACCAGCGCACTGGTCATTAGCGGAGCTGCAAGCTGGAGTGCTGGCAGAACAGTTGTAATCTTTATCGGAGTTCGAAGCAGTATCAAAGCAATCTGCAAGTGCAAAACCGCAGTTCTCGAGGTAGGGCAAACATCGATTCCAAACACGTCAAAACAGACAGTGCTTGCCTTGTTGTTATAGGATGGGAAAAAAACATTCTTTATGCTTCTTTCTATACTAGAAAGAACCACTAGTATGAAACCACCATAGAGGAGGCACAGCAAGATTCATCACTATGGTATCATTATCCTCACCAATTCCCTATCTCCATCCCATCCCCATCCCCGTCCCCGTCCCCGTCCCCGTCCCCGTGCCCGTCCCGTCCCGTCCCCGTCCCCGTCCCCGTCCCCGTCCCCGTCCCCGTCCCCGTCCCCGTCCCCGTCCCCGTCCCCGTCCCCGTCCCCGTCCCCGTCCCCGTCCCCGTCCCCGTCCCGTCCCCGTCCCGTCCCGTCCCGTCCCGTCCCGTCCCGTCCCCGTCCCCGTCCCGTCCCGTCCCGTCCCGTCCCGTCCCCCATCCCCATCCCCATCCCCATCCCCATCCCCATCCCCATCCCCATCCCCATCCCCATCCCCATCCCCATCCCCATCCCCATCCCCATCCCCATCCCATCCCCATCCCCATCCCATCCCCATCCCCATCCCCATCCCCATCCCCATCCCCATCCCCATCCCCATCCCCATCCCCATCCCCATCCCCATCCCCATCCCCATCCCCATGCTCATCCCCTCGCATTCCCACCATCCTCATCTTCATTACCGTTGTTGATGCCCTAACATAGCAGTGCAGTTCCATGATAGAATTACTAGCGCCTGCTCGCAGGTCCAGGTCTCACTGCCGGAATCACTGGTGCCACCTAGCGGTCGGTGCATGTGCTCTGCTGTCACACAATAGTAATACATACTACTATAAGAAGGAAACAAAACTAGAGAACTCCTCAGACGCCTTGAGTGAATCCGGCACCAAACATACCACTGCAGGTAATTGACAGGTATTGGCATAGAACCATTCGGGCCTTCTTAGCCCTGAAAAGAGACTACCCTGAACTCATCCTGATTAATTAATTGCAGGCCTAGTCAGGCTTATATGGGACATATTCCTGATATTATTAACTTTTAGTCCTGACAGTATAAATAACAAAACATACCAACCACCATCACCAAAAAGCTCTCCTGGCACCAGTACAGCGCGACCGTCCCAAGTTGCCTCTTCGCTTGGCGGACTGGGCCACACTCAACACATCAGAGTCAACTACTACTAGGCCACTAACCTTGGCAGCAAGGCAGGACACACACCTTTCTGACCGCTCAGTGTTGCGATCTAAAAATTGAAAAATGACCCTGTGAGAACTAAGGCTATAAAAACCTAGCGTATTGCTTGATTACAGCAGCAATCTAGTTTAACATCGTAGTACTATAATATCTTAATATTAACTACAGTATTAGCTACAGTTAATATCGTAACATGTTAACACTCTACAAGTTAAATATCGTAGTAGTATAGCTTATCAGCTCATCTAGTTCCTGCCATCCAAAAAATGTGGAGAGCCTGCTTACAGGGGCATGTGTACCCGTAGGTAGAATCCCTGTTTAATGACATTGGATCCCCATTGTCGTCCAGTGGAGTTGGCCCGCAAAGCCTCTCGTTATTCGAGACGGATCTGCATCCAGAGTACCAGGGCAGACAGGTTGATCACTTGGACTCAGTAAGGTGAATAAACCTCTGACACGGTGCAGCTAAAAACGCAGGACGTATGTAATGGACATAAACGGGTATGAGCACCATGGATGTGTAGGGGTATAATGGGAAAGCCAGCCACTACACAGCTAACAATCTGAGTGTTAGTTTGAATGCTATCCAGGGTCAGTAACCAATACTCGCAGGTCCATGTTGTATGTATGTGCATGTCTATTTTGAACACAGTTCCTGAGACATTCAACAGGTGATAAACACAGATTGTCTGAGAAAGAAACCATTGTACCCATTCAGTAAATCATGCAAAAAAAAAATGAGCAGGGTTGCCGCAAGACATAGAATAAGGCATCGCGTGATAGTTAATGTTACAACAACTAAAGTAGAGATGTACATCCGCGATGACAATATGCTGGTCCATCCATGGCATGATAGCTTCTTTGTGCCACAATTACATGTCATTATTAAAAATTAAATTAAATGTCATTATGTACATATATAATCTCACCACCGTAATTTATCATTCTTAATGAATATATATATATGCCGTCCTCGACTTGCCCTGATCACATTAAATAACAAAATGCGACATGCGTTGCTGCACGCACTTAGACTGGCATCCAATTTGATGACTGAACAATACCCAGTTGCAGGATCTGCATGGATAACGAAGCTTATTGTGTGCATGGAGGATCCCCTGGAGTAGAGCAAAACCAAGAATAGGGAGAAATATATGTTTGGCAGGGTAGTTGGGACATCTGAAACAATAGTAGCTGCATGCATAACCTAACTATTAAGGGGTAATTTTTCTGTTTGGGTGTTGAGAAGCCCAAGTGCCCCAAAGTCGTGGATCTTGCACCGCCATTCATTGAGCTCGGATAGTGGAGAGAAGGGAGGAGCAACTAGCTGCATGGGCGTGCCGAAAGCCATAAAACAAAAAATCTGCTGCAAATACTCCACTGCCCTTCTTTCCCCGCAGGACGCTCTCCTCCCCTCCCCTCCCTTTCCTTCCCATCCCTGCTCCCCCCCTCCCCCCCCCCCTGCTAGGCTTCAAGCCGAAGTTGTTGGCCTGCCAAGTCCTAGTTGGAGAGGACAGGTGGCGCTGGTACGTTGAACAGCATTTAATTATTTATTGCTCAAGAGCCGTGTGCCAGGTTCGAAGATAGGGTCCGATGGGAGCGTACGTTGGCACGAGCCACGTCACGTGTCTAATCTCGTGCAGCCATACTCGGAGATATTAGGGGCTCCGACAATGCAATTGGATTTGTTCCCGTGCGCCTGGCAGATACGTACCTACCAACCGGACTGAAAAATGCTGAGAAATGTGAGTATGGTGCTTATTGGACCAGCCACTGTAACTGGGGTGCATATTGGTTGACTGCTGAGATGCACTATGCAGGTCGTATCTGTTTGTTGTGTGCCTGATATGCATGTGCAAATCTATGTGTGCACGTGGTGTGCACGTGGCGTCAGGTTCTGTTACCACACCTCGTGACCCTGAACTATTCCAAATCGTGGTAGAACTATTGAGTATTTGGTAGATCTGGCAGGATTCCAGCCAAGTTGGCTGGCCTCAGCATGTAAACCAACCAATTCCTGCTGCGAAATGCAGAACAGTAACTAATGCCGGGTGGTTGTATAACAGCCAAATATCCTTGAGTGTTCTCATCAACATGTTAAGTCCCTCCTGCCAATTCCGGAGGGGATAAATAATCACACTTTTATTTAAACTACCCCCTTCCTCCCCCCCCCCCTCCCCCCCCCCCCTCCCTCCTCCCCTCCTCCCCTCCTCCCCTCCCCGTCTCCCTTTCCCTCCCCTCCTTTCCCTTCCCCTCCCCCCCCTCCTACACTGTACTTACCCCCTCCCCTTCCCCTTTCCGCCTCTCCCCGACCATCTTCCTTCCCATCCCCCGCTTCTCTTCACTTCAGCTAGGCATAACCGCTGTCCCCTTCAGTGCTGGGCACGGCACCATGCACAGCGCAGTGAGCCTGGAAAGCTGACTTACATATACCCTTCAAGCGACCCAAGCTCCGCTGGGATCGAGCCCCAGAGAAAGTTGTCCTGTAAGGTTCTGCACAAATCAGGGCACGCAGTCATGATCGCGGAACAGCCGAACCCTTGCAACCAATAAGACTTAGCGATGCTGCTTGCACTTTGGTAAAAAACAGTAGTCGTGCATGCATCAGTGCACAGCAATGCGCGGCGTCCGATAACTTATGATGACGATCTATAGCTTATGCCAACAGCCTGTGCATACTGTACAGCACGGCAACCTAACTTGCAAGGGGTATTGAATAATGCTCCTCATCCCTCTGCAGAACCCACAAAAATTCACAATCACGGACTGCACATGTGACAACACCCTACACAAACTAAGTTAAGCCCTAACCCTAAACCCTTAACCCTGAATCCTAATCAAATCTACAATCCTAGACGCTGAGCCCTAAAATTGAGACCTTCAATCCTAGTTAGCACAGCTTGTAAGTTGTACCCATTCCATCTCCAGCATATTCCATCACTGTGTGTTCCTCACATGTCATCCGAAACTCTTTATTTAGGTGGCAAACCAAAAGCAGGTGAGAAAATGTCATGCTACTTGCTACGTTACAAAGCATCAAATAATTCATACAGGAAGCCATGATATCTCAAGCCGACAGAGTATTTAGCTAATTCCATTTACGCGCTGGTCTCTCGCTGGCACACATGATTCCGATGCCGGATGTGCACGGGTGAGTTATGGGCGAAAAAGGGTAATTTGCGAAGCGCTAACTCAGCCTCGACAACAACTTATGCCATGTTTCTCCCTGTCAATCAACCACATCAAACATACACGATTGCTAACGGTCAGCCAAAAAAAAAAAGAAAAGAGGGGGGAAAAAGAGAAAAAAAGAAAAGTTATAAACAGTACTCTAGGCATATTAAGCCAGTCCATGGCTGCAATTGTCGAACCCCAAAGTCAATCCCTTCTTTCGTCGCGAACAGTGGTGATGGAAGCTGGGTTGATGGTGCATAAAAGATAAAAGCCTGGGACATTAACCCCTCAACCGTCTCTGACTCATCCCTGTAATGAGTAACCAGTTGCATAGTGCGCCACAGGTGCCCCCATGCAGCCTAATTATTATTTCTAGGCCATACTGGGAACCAAGCATACCCATATCAGGGCCCATCTGGGGTATAGTGGGTGGTCCCAGTACTAGATCCCTCTGCTCTATAAATAGCGCCCCCCCTCAGGGGGTATGGTGAGTGTGCGCGGTGACACCCTTATAATGGATGATAGACCCCTTTCCTCGATGAGTTGACCATGGGGTTGGTTTTGTAGATAGATTTACTAGTTAGGATGGGAGACCAGCACAAAAAATTGTAACTCCCCAGGGGCCCACAAGGTAGTGCTAAAAATAACTGGTGACTGTTTTCAGTCAGCAGTTGGCTTGGGGCTAAGGCATCCTAGTGCAGTTTTGAACCTGGAAATGGTAGGTAAGCATAGAATATTGGCAAACATGACTACTAAGACTTATTCCAACCTGTCGGCCACCAATACTTGCCATAACCACTGCAGGTCCCTTGCCGGATATGGTTGGAGACGACTACGCGCGGGCCGCGGATACGGGCTTCACAACCTTACCATGCATGATGGAGCACGAATGCCTTGGATTTCACCCTAGTATTTCAGGGGGGACTGCAACTGTACCCAAGCACTACCTCCAAACACTTACATGTCTGGTTTCACCCAGGGACCCACAAGATTCGGTTTTCTCTGAATATAGTTTAATTAACGCATGCGGGAAAGATAGGGCCGCTATGCCTCGGCCTGGATGTGGAAGGCTGTCTGCGACATGGGCTGACTAATTCGATCTGTACAAAGGGTTTCCTGTTCGCCCGAATTTTCCTTGGATGACCCGGTTGTTTGTAAGGGTCGGTGGCTATTAATTAGTGGTCCGAGAAAATTAATTGTAGGTGTTATACCACTTGCTCGCAAAGATTCGTGTTTGGTTGCACCAGCTGAGGTTAGGTGGGGACCTGTAGGGTCGGCTGGCTGCTTAACGAATCTTTGGCTGATTTGGGTTCTTTTGTGAGCCGTGATTAATTATTGTATAGTGGATTCGGACCGGCCCAAGGGGTCGATGGGCGAGTTTTATGTTTGTCAGTCTTGGGAACCTTGTACAACTACCTGTACGGTTAACGCACTAGCCTGGGGGTGCGTGGCCACGTTGTTTGTAGTGGCGTTTTCAGCACTGTTCAGGCCGGCGTGTGACGCATGCTGGTGTTACTTAATTTAGGATGATGTCAGCTTGTGTGTCGGCGGGCCATGCCTTAAGCAAGCTAGGCAGGCAATGATCCGCGATTGTTTCTTTCACAATGGCGGTAATGGCCGCCTGTGCAAAATTGCACATTCTAGCGCGGGTTGCATCTGTCTTGTAGCCGAGGCCAGCAACTGCGTGAGTGACCCCCTCTTGGACGGGCGCTCGGTGGGAAGAACGACAGGCGGTGTATATATAGATTCTAGACTTTTTTTTTGCTGAGGCTAAAAGGGCAGCCCCCCGACCTAATGTGTGGGGAGGACGGGCGCGTTTCCCCTGGACTCGCTGGCGGAGTACGCGAACTGGTCGGTGTCCACATCCAGCACGAGGAGGCCAGCGCCAACAGGGGATGGCCATGTGCGGTTGTAATCCAAGCGCATCACCCCATTCGAACTCTTTGCGACCTCGCCCACGGGGGGCACGGGGGTGATCCTATTGGTCTTGAAGTCGAAGTGCCGAAGCCGAACGTCCGAGGCTGTGAACCCCGTTATGGACTCGACCGAGGGCACGAACCGGACGGCAAAGCGTTCTGGCACGTACGTGTCCAGACGCTCGCCCGCGTCGGCGCCGACGAAATCGATGTCGGAGAAGAACGGGCGCGGGGCGGGCAGCACCACCGTGTGTGTGCCGCACGCGTGCCTCTCCGCGGGATCGCTGTTGACGACCGTGAACGCCAGCCCGTCCGTGGGGGCGCCCATCGGGTTTACCGGGGCCAGAGTGAGCGTGCGCCTGGCGGTGGCGGGCGTGCTGGGGAAGCCGATGCAGGGAAGCGTGTGGGTCTGCTTGTCTGTGGAGGACACCCAGTCCCCGGTCGCGAACCCAAGGATGGGGGTGTTTCCCTCAGCCACTCTCAGCCCGATCTTGCTCTTGTTGATGGTGACCGGCTTGGAGGTGTAGAGGACCAGGTCGAACGAGCTTGTCAGGGCGGACGGCGCGGGCCCAACCAGCATGCCGTCGGGCTTCGTCTTGAACGCGTACAAGTGCGAAAAAACGTCCGTCTCTCCTGCCCCCCCCGTCCCGCCTGTGCCCCCCGTCCCGCCCGTGCCCCCTGTTCCGCCCGTCCCGCCCGTGCCCCCTGTGCTTCCCGACCCGACGAATTCTACGATTCCCGAAACCGAATCGGGGAACGGGGACGAGTTGATGCTGAAACACCGAGGCGGGATCGTGAACGTCAAAACTGTGTTTCCGCTGCCAGCCAGGTCCACCCCCACCCGCTGCAACTTTGCGGCAATGTCTCCGAGGTCGATCAGGAGCTTGTTTTCTCTGTCCACTTTTGTCAGAAAACCGTCTGTAAATCGTTTCGTCACGCCCAGTCGTGTGGCTTCCCATGCGACTCCGGTACTGTAGGTTCCGATTGTGGTTTCGAGATTGGCAGATTAAAGCCCAGTTCCAGAATCACACTCGCGCCGTGAACAGGTGGATCGTACTGAAGTCGCGGCAAGGCAGCGTTGACATTGACTAGCACCTCTCGGCGGACATTGATCGTGTTGTTCACCTTGTCAGCGAATATCCACTTGGCCGTTCTAAGGCCCCGGGTCCACATATACGGAAGGTACCTGACGATCCCACCCCCATCCAGCAGCACGCCGCTGCCAGAGGACGTGGCGAAGTCCCAGGTCATCACGATGTCGCGGGGGGTTCCCACCCCGTCCAATTCGATCAGCCCGCTTGGAAGCGTCACGCGGATGTTGTTGTGATCCTGGATCATGATTTGGACAGTGATTTGGGGAAGCGTGTCGCCATACCGAGCTAGCTCCTTGATATTTCCCAACCAAAAGAGAGCTGTGGTGGCCCCCCCCGCAACATGGAAGGTGTCCACTGGAGGGCTGTGCATCACCGGCGTGTTCTCCAGCGCCCACTCGAAGGCGGTCACGCTGTCTCCCCTCGAGACCGTGCGACCTGACGGGGGCGTTTCAAACTGCAGTTCAAGCACGACCTCGGCATCAGGACGAGAGATGTAAATGGACTTCCAGTCACTCACCGGTGTGTTCAGGGACCAAGCACCGCTGGCGCCCTTGGAAGCGGCGCTCACTGTCCCGTACAGGGTGCCAGTTGGAGATTGGAAAACCAGGTAGGCGGATGACAGGACCGTCGAGAGGTCCTGTATCGTGCCGGTTGGTGCCGGGGACGTGTCAAAGCTCCAAGTCATGTGTACATCTCTGTCGAGGGGCACACCATCCACTTCTAAGAGTCCCGCGGGAAGGGTTACGCGGATATTGTTCACACTCGAGAACACGTCCACGACGTTTTCGGATGAAAGAGCCTTGATGTCACCCAAGCGAAGGTACGCTGTTGTGATCGCGCCCTTGCCGGTGCCAGTCGTTTCGAATGCGTCCACCCCTGGAGCCATGGACACATTGGACGCCATCAGGTCCCAAACGAATGCCTGGACGCTTCCTCTCGATACGGTGCGCACAGTAGAGAACTCGAGAGCGAGAACAACATCGCTGGAGACCCAGTTTGTCTCCCAATCGTAAACCCGCGACGTCAAGGCCCATTTGCCATCCGCCCCTAGCGAGGCGGCCGGTACTCGAGCGCGGACATCGTCGACGTTGGTCGGGGACACGAAGAGAAACCAAGCCGCAGTCAGGTGGGGAGATAAGTCTTCTATTGTGCCGTCTGAGGCAGGCTCCTCAGGGGGGACATCAACTATGTTGCCAAACGACAGGCGGAAGTCGACGGTGGGAAGCCGGTCAGGACCCCCCGGGAAAATATTATTCCTGTATATATAGCCCTATATATAGCCTATACCCTTTGTATTTTTTCATTATCCATAAAAGTATTTTTAAAAGAGTCTAAAAAAGAAGTAGTGCAAGAGAATCCAAGCAAGCGTCGCCCATGCTCGACCACCGGAGGTGGATGACCTTCTACGCCCTCGTTTGCCCCTTCGTCCAACCCCAGGCCCGGCGCGGGCGGCGGCGGCGGTGGAGATTACAGGACTTCTGATGGGTCCGGGGGGTCCAGGGGGTCCAGGGGGACTGGGGGCTGCAGAGGCTCTGGGGGGGTAGCTCACGTAGTTGCTGGGGCAGATGGTGGCACAACCGCTAAGTTGTCCGACCAAGCATAGTATAGTTGGTCGTGCAACGGAAAGAAAATTTAAATTTACCCCCATGTCGTTTTTCCCCGGCTGCGGGTCTTTTTGACATGGGCGAAGGATGGGGCGCTACTTCGGCGGTATGACCAGCTTCGGCGGAGCTGTTCATAAGTTACTAAAACAGCTCTAGTGTCACATCGCAGACTTGCCACCTTGCGATGGTGCGTGGGACGTGACCTGGACTCAAAAGGTCCTGAACCAGGTTCCGGTCAGCAACGGCCTGTTTTTTTTCATAAATTATTTTTTGTGGCGGCAGGTCAGTTGTCCAGCTGCCCCTGCCGAGGAGGGGTAGTTGGGGACAATAGGAGCCGCGCGAGGTTGCGCTCAGAAGCTAAAAATTATTCCCTATTGCGAGACTCGAGTTGGGGAGGGCGTCTTAGGGAGGCGAGGCTACACCAGACCTGTGTCGTTCTTTTTCGTCTCAGCACCTGCTGCGCGGCTCAGTCTATTATGGTGTCGTAAAACCTCTTTCCTTTTTGGACGGTTCCGGAATTGCGAAATGCTGGCTCTTTTGGGGGGCTTGCTTTCGGGGTGGTCACCGGCTTGTGTTGCATTGAACCAGCGGGCCCCTGCGGGGGTTAATATAGCCTAGCGCGGGCTGAGTCGCCATTTAAGATGTTGCGACACGCTCTTTCGCGCACGGTGGTCATGAGTTTAATCGGCGCGATGGGGTTGGCGCCAGGGGGGGGTAATTGGGTGGAGGCTTCTTGCTTCCGCGTGCAGATTGAGAAACCTTAAGGCCACTGTTAACTGCTGCCTTTGTGGCAGGGCTCCACTTATTGTATTCAATCAAATGCTGGTCTTCTTGGGAGCTCAGTGATCTTAATCGGTTTTCTCTGAATATAGCTTCATTAACGCATGCGGGAAAGATAGGGCCGCTATGCCTCGGCCTGGATGTGGAAGGCTGTCTGCGACATGGGCTGACTAATTCGATCTGTACAAAGGGTTTCGCCCGAATTTTCCTTGGATGACCCCGTTGTTTATAAGGGTCGGTGGCTATTAATTAGTGGTCCGAGAAAATTAATTGTAGGTGTTATACCATTTGCTTGCAAAGATTCGTGTTTGGTTGTACCAGCTGAGGTTAGGTGGGGACCTGTAGGGTCGGCTGGTTGCTTAACGAATCTTTGGCTGATTTGGGTTCTTTTGTGAGCCGTGATTAATTATTGTAGAGTGGATTCGGACCGGCCCAAGGGGGGCGATGGGCGAGTTTTATGTTTGTCAGACTTGGGAACCTTGTACAACTACCTGTACGGTGAACGCACTAGCCTGGGGGTGCGTGGCCACGTTGTTTGTAGTGGCGTTTTCAGAACTGTTCAGGCCGGCGTGTGACGCATGCTGGTGTTACCTAATTTAGGATGATGTCAGCTTGTGTGTCGGCGGGCCATGCCTTAAGCAAGCTAGGCAGGCAATGATCCGCAATTGTTTCTTTCCCCTCCCTCCCACCCAGGAGGCTTCTTGCTTCCGCGTGCGGATTGAGAAAGCTTAAGGCCACTGTCAACTGCTGCATTTGTGCCAGGGCTCCACTTATTGTATTCAATCAAAAGCTGGTCTTCTTGGTAGCTCAGTGATCTTAATGCTAAAAATAACTGGTGACTGTTTTGAGTCACCAGTTTTGGGGGGGCTAAAATAAGCATCCTACTGTAGAGCAGTTTTGAACATGGAAATGACAAGTAAGCATTAAACATGCATGGCTATTCTGATCTGGCACGCCGCAAAGGTGAAAACCATTTGCGTTCAGTGCCGGTCCGCGGAAAACGGCTATGTTTATTCCAGCCTATGTGGCACAAATATATGCTAGAAAAATAGTAAACCCCTACCAAATGCTTGGAGACCCGCTAATACATTGTCGTCAGAAAGCAACAAACGTGAAAACGCTAGCTGCCCAAATCTGAGATTCCGCGGAACACAGAAAGTAAGAAAGCCTAGAAGCTACCAGCAAGGAATCGAACATAGGACCTTTGGCATGATTTCGCAACTGTGTGAGTCTCCTGATCCGAAGGCATCTCACTTAACGTTTCGAAACAGCCCAACTGCGAAAAACCTCTTTACCGGAGAGGGGTGCCAACACGTCCGATATTGCTTCAAATCTATAGATAGAAGATGACTCACCACTAGACCTAAGTGCGCAGGAGTACTATGCACGGACCTACGCGATCTTCTAGTATCGCCGAAGTAGGCAGGTTGACCACGGCTGGAATCTGGTTGTAGTGTGACGTACAAACCTAGAGGACGTAGCCGAATCTAACTAATATCAACCGATCTTACATTGTCGTCAGAAAGCAACCAACGTGAAAACGCTAGCTGCCCAAATATGAGATTCCGCGGATACACTGTTTAGTGTATCCACGGTGTTTAGGGACCCGCTAATACATGTGGTAATCATTTTTACAAGCATGATGGACCATTATACAATTGGCAATGCAAGGGCATGCTCAATTGCACACAAACAAGACATCCTAGCATTCCTAGATGAAAAGTAACTCAGGGGCCATGTAGTAACACTGAAAACTGCCAACTAGAAAACAAGTGGCACTGTCACCATCATGGTGCAGATTTTCAAACGCACACTATGCATAAACATGAAACCGATACTTAATGCATGCCCATGAAACCAGAACACAGGCTATAACACACTTCAAACCATGCCGGCCCATGGTGATACACGGCGCGCATGAGCGCGGTCAGGAAAGGCCAAATGCCATTCCACGTAGGCAACAAGTGCTAACATTCTTAGTCAGCCTCACAGGGACCTGACCCAGTGCAGACATGCTCCGCCCTGAGATGGAGACGCCGCGCCACCCCCTTGAGCTTCCGGGTGGTGGCTGCTGCCCCCCTCGTCTCAAGGCCCTTGAATTTCATGGCGCACTCCCCGAGCTTGCTGAGGAGCATCCATACCCGCTGCTTCGTCACGTTGAAGTCCAGCCCCTCCACTTTCCCGGAGTGGTAAAGACCGAAGCAGTTCCGCCCGCTGTTGCAGCATAGTTAACGCCTTGTCACAGCGCTCGCATATGATGGAGGTCTTGTGCTTCAGGCCTTACGCAGAGCACAGATGGCACAGCACCTGCTCCACCCACGGTATCTTCACGGGGGGGTAGTGCAAGGTGCCAATGCGGCCCACCTTGCGGCTGAGGGGGATGTCCGCGACCTGCAGCTCACGGATGGGCACGGTTGCGCCCGGCCATGCATTCGCCTCCAGCTCCTTGGCCAGCTTGCTCAGGAAGAACGAGTGGGTCATGACATCCTTCGTCTCCGTGTGGATCATTACATGGAGCAAGTACGCGTTGGTGAGGACGTTGCTGAAGTGCCCCATGATCAGGCGCACCCACCACACCCTTGTCACCAGGGCCTTGCACACGTCGTATTGGTCGCACAAGTCCGTGGCCTTGTGCGTGAGCCAGTACTCCACGATGTTGTGGGGTGCGGTCACCGCCTTCCGCACCCCGGTGTGGCCGCCATGCCGGGTGACCTCCACCTCCTCAAGGCGGCCCAGCCCCTTGGAGGGGGTCCACACCGGCTTCTTGTCTTGCCAGCTGCACAGCAGGTGTGCCTCGTTGCTTGCCGCCCACGTGTAGTCATCCTGCTTCACCTCCTTCATCTTGGGCATGCGCTGCACTACCTGACCGAAGGGCAGCCCCTTGCGGTTAGCGCAGATGGTGCCCACCACACGGTCGCCCATCGTGGTGACCCCCTCAATGGCGCGCTTGCTCGTGTAGAACACTCCGTCGCGATGACGGAGGCGTTGGGCACCACAGCCACCATGCGCTCCACCACCTTGTACGTGTGGTCCTCCCCTTGACCTTGTCGCAGGTCTCCACCTTGAGCAGGTAGCCCGTCTTGTCGTTCACAGCGAACATCTTGATGTTGAAGGGCTCGGGCTTCGTGGGGTTTCAGCACTTCGTGGGGCACACCTTGTGCCGCGTGGGGATGGAGCGCTCGTCCAGGGCGATGCGGTCCCCGGGCTTCACGTCCTTGATGTACGCGGCGTTGAGGTGCTCCTCGAGCCACAGGGTCTGCCAAAGCACGTGCGCCCTCGGGTCGGTGTCGTGGGCAGGGCGCTGGGCAGTCGGCTGGCAGTGGAGGAAGCGCGCAATCTGCTCGAACTGCTTCTGCGGCATCACCTCCTGGAAGGTGACGGGCTTTCCCACAACCATCCCCTCGCTGGAAAAGAAGTCCTCCCTCGAAGGGAACCTGCCCAGGGCCATGCTGATGACGATGCCCAGAAACTTTCCCAGCTCGTTCATTGTCACCCGGTGCCAGTCACGCGCACCCGGCTTGCCCGCCCCCTTGAGCTCAGCATAGTCGTTGGTCTCCTTGACAATCTTGGCAATGACATCACGTGGGGGCCAGCAAAGAGAGAACAGCCCGAGGGGCCCAAACTTGAGCTGGACAGAGGAAAGATTTTGATAGCAGGCGGTACCTGCCAGCGGCGGCAGCACCGGAGTATCTGAAGGAAACGCGTCTGGCTTGCCGAAACCGAATTTCCAGACAGTCTCGGCTGGCTCCTCCTTGGCAGGCGTGTCGTCAGGAAAATCCGAATCGTCGAGCTCAGCCTTACGGCTTGGCACCGGACCATCCGCGCCTTTCACGTAAACAGTGTCGTCATCGGAAGCGTCCAAGACAACGCTATCGCAGGCCGTCGCCTGGGATTTACGCCTTTCCGGGGCGTGGCTGATGGCTGGGATCTTCTTCGGGTTGCCGGCAGCACGCTTTGCCGGCTTGCGTCGCTTGACCGGTGTCGGAAACTCGATATCCTCGGACTTGTCGTCGCCGCTCTTGCCGGCGTCAGATTCGATATCCTGGCCCTGCTCGCTATCATCGTAATTGCGATCTGCCGTAAGGGCCTTCCTGGCTGTGCATTCTTTTACCAGAGCTTCGTACTCACCTGAACTGCACGAATATATGAAAACCTGGTCATGCCTGAATGCGTAATGCTGTTTGTCGTCCGGAAAGGCGCAAAATGCACCAACTTCGCTGCCCTCACTGACACTACCTTGCCAGGCAAACGCACTTTGCTGCTTTTCCCCCCATCCTCCGCTATCGCCCAGTCTAGCCCGAACTCTTCCGCGGGCGCTGCAATGAGAATGCCCTTTTCTAGTTCAAAAGTCCGCATATCTGTTTGCTTTTCGTCCGCCATGTCTAAGTCCACGCACCCCGATTTTTTCGCTTCCTTCGCTTTTTTACTTTTTTCTTTAAAAAAATTGGCGCCAAAACTGCAATGCACCAGGGTACCCCCTTGACTTTGACCAGGGTTTTCACCCTGGTCCGGTGGTCAGATACGGTCAGACAAGTGTGCTACGGATGGAGTCAATCTAGATCTTTCCGTTGGTCTAGTTGGCTCCCGCCAAAACCTTCCCACCAGATCCCTACAGGGCGCACAAACTCGTGCCGATTTCTAGTCACGAGAAAAACTCGTGGTTGAAAATCGGCACGAGGACGGTTGAGTGGTTAACTGGAGTCCATGGTAGACCATCTACTACTACGGCAGTATACGGCATCCAATCACACAGCAGAACTGCGGCATGGCCAGCTCACAGCTGCTGTTCTATACAATACAAGCAGAGTGTTGCACGGCCTGCTCACTCAAAAAGATGCCGCATGCCAAACTAAGTTGTTACTGCTTATTATCAAATTGTGGCTAGGTTGTAGGCTACAAGGGGGCTGTGTGATTGGTGAAAGGACAATTACTTCAGGCATTGAGAATTGCTTGGCTAGCAGATGACATTCTTTGTCCCAAAATGTTTGGCTGGCCTGTTTTTTTTGTTGAAGAAAAGGACATGCTACGGAAGAGAGACTTCCGGTACCTGACAACAACGTTTCATCCCACATGGGTTCTCTAATGACAGACCCTAATTAGAAATGCTGTCAAGAACCAGGAACACAGACCTGAAAACCATGTCAAAATCGGCTGCGAGGAAATTCGCGGCAGAGACCCTCCGTCCTAAATTTCCCAGTACGGTGATCGGCATAGTGACAGATGCGGCCGGCACGGCTCCCAATGACAATAGGACACCAGGCCTCAAGCGTGGAAGGCACCTCAAATGGATGCATGAAAGTCCAGAAGTGTGGAACATGCAGCCCCAGCCTGACGTAGTCATCAGGCCAAGCTAGCAAGAGCCCCCAACGCTATGAAAGCAGTAGCAGGACGGGTGAGCAATACAATCCAAGATGCTAATAATGCAAGCCTTAAAGCCAACTAAGACAGAAGAGATCTAGCCAGCTTGCGTGGCGATTAAGTCTGCCTGGGTGCACAGGCAAGAGGGGGGGAGGAGAAAGGTAGGAGGGAGAGGGTATGTGTGTGGGGGGAGGGAGGAGGGTGGGGGGGAGGCGGAGGCGGCAGCAGAGAGAGGGAGAGGGAGAGGGAGTGGGAGGGGAACGGGGAGGGGGAGGGGGAGGGGGAGGGAGAGTGAGAGTGGGAGTGCGACGGAGTGCGACAGAGTGCGACAGAGTGCGACGGAGTGCGACAGAGTGCGACAGAGTGCGACAGAGTGCGACAGAGTGCGACAGAGTGCGACAGAGTGCGACAGAGTGCGACAGAGTGCGACAGAGTGCGACAGAGTGCGACAGAGTGCGACAGAGTGCGACAGAGTGCGACAGAGTGCGACAGAGTGCGACAGAGTGCGACAGAGTGCGACAGAGTGCGACAGAGTGCGACAGAGTGCGACAGAGTGCGACAGAGTGCGACAGAGTGCGACAGAGTGCGACAGAGTGCGACAGAGTGCGACAGAGTGCGACAGAGTGCGACAGAGTGCGACAGAGTGCGACAGAGTGCGACAGAGTGCGACAGAGTGCGACAGAGTGCGACAGAGTGCGAGAGAGTGCGAGAGAGTGCGACAGAGTGCGAGAGAGTGCGAGAGAGTGCGAGAGAGTGTGACAGAGTGCGACAGAGTGCGACAGAATGCGATAGAGTGCGAGGGAGTCAATAGCGAGACTACGAAAAAGACAGTATCAGGGAAGAACGAGAGAGCATCCATGTCATAAGTAGTCAACCTACAGCTCGCTTAATTCTGATGCAAGACCCAGAGAACTCGGAATCGTCCCACTGAGTTTGTTGCGCTCCAAGTTCCTGCGCAGTGAGTGAGGTTGTCAGGAAACATGTTCGAAACAAATCCTTTTCTGTTGTTATTTTTGTCATGATGGGAAGAGCTGAACAATAAAAACTTTCTTACAAACCCTGCTTGACTGGGGTCATAAGCGTGCAGAACAAGCACCTGTCCCCATGTATTAACAGGAATAAGACTGAACAGCACAGTAGAGTAAATATACTAGGCACTTTGTCACTGGAGGCTGCAGCATGAGACTATTAAACCAGCACAGGCCTGCTATTGTGAGAATTTAGCAAGCTTCGCGAAAACACAGCTGCACAGGCCACATTCGGGTACAAGGGATATTACCGATGGATGACCAGGATCAAAAGGGTGCCGGATCTGAAGATCAGGGTTAAAGATAGAATGTCTGTGATTGCAACTAGGCCCATGGCAAATATGGCAAAGGACAAGGCCTTAGTGTTGAACACGGAAGCAGCTATAAATAGCCAAGAAACATTATATAAAAGTCGCGATACTAGCAAGACAACAAGATGACCACACAATCTCAGGCAAGCTGTAAGAAGTTCAGCTTTGTAATATATGGCATTTATCTATCCCATGTCTCCTCGCTTGACAACCCCAACTGTATCCCATGTCTCCTTGCTTGACAAAAATAACTCGATCCAGGCATTACCACATACCACATATCTTGTGTAGGCGACACCTATCTGACAGGAGGTATACGTCCTATTAAGAGTTCTTTCTGGAGAGACCAAGTTAGCTCAAGTAGACGTAGGCCTTTTGCTCCGCTCGGCAAACTGGGTCCGTACGGGATAAACCACTTCCCGGCATCACCCACCATTCCCGGTACGCTTAGTGGGTGATGCCGGGAAGTGGTTTATCCCGGTTTAAGTACCGTACGGACCAAGTTTGCCGAGTGGACCAATAGGCCTGCGTTTACTTAGAGCTAACTGACCACGTCTCATCTGGCAAGATGCAACTCTGTATGTGGCAATCCATAAATCACCCTTATCTTAAACAAGGTGATACATAATCTTGCATCCTTCAGCTTGCAGTATGACACCTAACCAGTGCTTTGATACTTCATCAACTCTGAGCACAAGAACATTGATAAGATAATTTAGTGTTGGGTACCATGCCCTTAGTATTTGCATCGTGTACCGAAGAGCGCGATCAATATGCCAACCATACGCAGTGGCAGCAGAAGCTTACAGAGCATCTAGGCCTGGAATCGAAGCCAGCCCACCAGGGATGTATCCGCTAAGGGAGTTCTGTTTTAAATCCCTGTGCAACCATGATGACAGAAAGTGATAAAATTGCAAACACGCAGTGGAGGGGGGGCGGTGGAGAGGGAGGAGTGGCACAGGGGGGGGGGGGCAGGGGTGGCACGCGTGAAGAGAGAGCGCGCGCGCGCGCACGAGAGAGAGAGAGAGAGAGAGAGAGAGAGAGAGAGAGAGAGAGAGAGAGAGAGAGAGAGAGAGAGAGAGAGAGAGAGAGAGAGAGAGCAACAATCAATCATGAAACTGGATCGTTTCTTTTGTAATTGCCCACTTTTTCTTTAAAACCAAATGTTGGTGGATTGGTGAATGGTGGGAATAAAAACATGAATGGAGTATTATGTAAGTGCCATATCGTGTCACATTTGAGGAACTGCAGATTAAAGACCTGCAGCAATTTGCTTTATGGGCAGCCGAAAACATGCTGTCAATGGGTGCAGCAATCTCCTTTCTCAGACCATGTCATAAGAAAATGTGGATTGCCGAAATTACCAATGCTTTAACCCTTCTACCATGCAATAGCAAAACGACCTTTGGTAATAAACAACATTTAACATGCAATCCACCATGGAATCCACCAACTGAACATACCGACAGTTGCTGTCATCAACACGATTCTGTCATCAACACAATACTAAACCTAACATCTTTAGAATTCCGGGGTTAGGGTTGAAACTCACAGCTCCACATAGTCATGGTTGACAGAATTCCATGATGAACCAAACGAAGATGGGATGAAGCCACTGAGCTGGTTATAGTCCAAGTCCCTGCATGTCATGAGATGAGCAAAAAAAAAAAAAAAAGTAAAGGGGGCCACCATGCATTCATGGGAAACCGTATTAGGCAGTACCCTTAGGTTCTTTTTTTATGGCTTGACGGAGGCAACGCCAGGCCTTGTAGTGTTCTAGGGCCTGCCTGGCATACAGTAAGGTGGTCTAGCTAAAATTATAGATGAGAGACCGTCTATTTCATTGAGCCAACCTTGGCAAGTACAAGGAAGTTAGTTTAACTACTATTAATGTGGCATCCATGCACTCACCTTATGAAGTGATACACAACTCTAGTAGCTAGCCAGCAATAAGCCCAAAAAACCTCAGCCCGTAACAACTAACTGAGTTTTCTTGCTACGATGTGCTTGCATTACAGCACATTTTCTTTAGTCCAGCCAGGCACAGAGTACCATAAAAGAACAAATATCTATAAAACAACAAGAATCCAGCTTATTAGTCACATAGCCAAGCAATATAAGCATGGCATAGCTCATTTCATGGCGTGTAAACACGTATACAGGGAAGTTGTAGGGTGCTATATTTCCAACACATGAAAACAACATAAGTGACCTCCACATGCTTGACAAAGGTGAGATATAAGCAGCAAGCACTTTCGTGCCCGCCGGACACCGGTGTATCTTCACGTTTTAACACGTCATTCATGAACAAAGAGAAAGTCGCCCCCCCCCCCCAAGAAACTGTGCTTTCAATTTGCCGGAATGACAGATGTTGAATGCCATGCAAACAAGCAAAAGCATCATATTACAGTCATCCCCACGTTAAGTTACGATTGCTAACGTGAAGGCCCCGCGTTTTAAAAGTTATGACGCCAAAGTTTGGGCGGTGACCGTAACTAAAGCCTTGGTGCCGTCGTAACTTCACGCGGGATCACCTAATTTGTAGACGAAAGGCCAGTTTTGACCGCAGAGGCGGCAATTTTTTGCCAAGTCCTGACTAGAGACCCCGCGTTATGACAACTGAAGCAAGCAAGTGGCGCGCCCGCGTGCCCCACCTGTTTGCATGGCAAACTAGGCAGTGAAGGCGCGAAGTCAACCTTCGATATTTGCAGCCTGCGCAGGGCGTGCGGTACTGATACTGATGAAGAGCATGTAGCTTATTTGAACGCATGTGATTGTAAGTCATCTGATTACCATACCATCATGCCGAAGGCAAAGGGCAAGAACAAGGCAGTCGATGAGGGCGTGCCAGACAGTGCCGTACGTGATAGGTGGCAGGCGATGTTGCCTGGGGATGCGGCTAAGAAAAAAACAGAAAAGGGGCTTTAGTGGGGACTGACAAGGCCGGAGGAAAAGGCAAGTTTGACATCGACAAGCGATATGAAATTCGGCCGTTCCCTGACAAGAACGCATGCTTCACCGTCAGCTGCAAAGTTATTATTGTTGACATGCAGGCCATTGACAGTAAATGAAGCTTCCCTAATAACGACCGTTCCCATTGTTTCCTACAAGCTGAAACATGACGCTGGCTGGGAATAGACAGACCCGCTACAAAGTGCAAACCTTAATCTGGGTTGAAACACAATATTTTTGCTATAAAACGCAGGTACTGGGTGGCTGCACCCACTGTATATCTCACTGCCCGCCTTCAGTTTCTCAAACACGTGGTCTGGAAAACGGAATTCAGGTGACTTTACATGCTGCAGCTGCACTGGGCTTGATGAGAGCTGTCCAATGCGAAATAAAAGTTCGTCAGAGAAGGAGGGGGTGGGCTGCTAGGCTAATTCTACCGTTAAGTCCAGTCCCGGCGTTAAGTTACGATTCCTAGGTGGGGGGGGCGATTGTAACTTAACGCGGGGATGACTGTACCCAATTAGCACTTTTCTAGACAAAATGATTGTTCTTTGAACGTAGTTTCTCTCTAACAAATGGAGAATGAACGCCGCACTGCACGGTGGTTCTAAGGGCCGGGAGCCCCGAGCTGCACCCATTTTCACTAGTGAGACTTAGCCGCCAGATTTTTCTGGCTGTAGGTAGTTATTAAGTTGGCAATCAAGTTAATCTTAAGTTGTTGATTAAGTTAAACTAGTGGGGTGAGCCTGGGTGTAGCTCTCTTTCTCTTGGGGTGAGCCTGTGTCTAGCTCTCTTTTTCATGTCCCTCCCTCCCTGCCTCCCTCCCTCCCTGCCTCCCTCCCTCCCTCCCTCTCTCCCTCTCTCCCTCTCTCCCTCCCTTCCTCCCTCCCTCCCTCCCTCCCTCCCTCCCTCCCTCCCTCCCTCCCTCCCTCCCTCCCTCCCTCCCTCCCTCCCTCCCTCCCTCCCTCCCTCCCTCCCTCCCTCCCTCCTCCCTCCCTCCCTCCCTCCCTCCCTTACTAAACGAGAACTAGAATCAAAAGGATCATTGCTTTTGCTCCCAAGGAAGAGGGGCTCCTACCAGAGAAACAACCGGTTTACATTAGTGCGTGTTAGGCAACACCATGCCTGGGCCCAGCACTCAGCCCCTATGAAACATGGGGCTTGTCCCACCTCTCCAACATAGCCACAGGGGGTTGTGCCGGACCCTTCTCTGCATGCTGCCGCTACTCTACGGCGACCCCCATATGGCCACTACGGATGTCCCTGTCCGGTGGACTCTAAACGTTGGGCATCTTGCCAATAAATCCCCCTGTTAAGGGAGCGCCATCGATGCCCTTAGTCTTTCGAGGATCTCTCCTCGCTTGCTCTCCTGCCCTCGCCACCCCCACGGGAGAAGCGCGGTTGGCCCCACTGGGATTTCGTTATTAAGGCACACCCGCTACAGGCCTCCATGGCCCCCATTACCCGCCCGCCCTTTCCATGGCACTAGATTCCGCTGCAGCTTGGCAAGTTGTTTAGGTAATATTACATTGAATGCATTGTCAGAAAGCTCTCCCCGCCAGAATTTTCCACCTGCCGCGGCAAGGCAAAGCGGAGCCTGCCGACCTTGGGCATGCGCAGCGGGAGATTTTTTTCCCCCAGGCTTGCTAGGTCCTGTGGAATTTTGAAAGGAATTTATTAAATGCGCACGGACTACCTCCGGCTTACCGCAGCATCCCACTCCTCCCTTATCGCCAAGGGCAGAAGGGGCCTGCCCGCCGGCGCACCGTCAGGGTACGGGGCGTCTGGTGCCCTCCAACACGCCCCGACCCCCGGCAGCCGCTGCAATTGGTGCAACCTCCTCCACCTCAGACTGGTTTCTTTGTGACCCCACTCTGTCTGAAAACGCCCTCAAGATTGGCTGCCCCGCATGCCAGCCGCTACGTGAAAGCAAGTTTCACGGCGGACACTATACACAAGGGAAAATCTAGCACTTCTTTTGGGGATCTTCGCCTCGCGCTGTCCCTCTCTCAGGGCTCTCCGCCAAAATCCAACCCCCCTTATTCCCCACTTTCGAAATCAAAGTCACTACGGGCCCCCAATTGGAGCCCGGGCACACCCCAACGCGATGGCAGGAACACCCCAGGACCAGCACTGAAACCCATCACCAATATTCGAAAAACAGCGGGTCAAACCCAGGACTTTAATTGGTCCACCGACCGATCTAGTCCAGGGCCCTCCAGGAATCACGGGAGGCCGGCAGCGTCGATGTACTTTGGGCACAGCCACCAGAGCGGCCACAGCTGCCATAGCGGCCAGCCCACCTTTCCGCACATGTGAAAATTGAGAGCTGCAAAAAAGGCATCCCTGCGTGCACCGTACCACTCTACACTAAGTACACATGTGCACCATACCACAAACAGGGGGCACGTGTGCCAGTAGGCACTAGTACCACTAGTACCGCACGCCAGTCCCCTTACGTGACGTATTTTAGAGCTACGCTACAGGCGGCAGATCGGCCCCCCTGAGACCGCCGCACCATAACTATAAAATGAGCAGATAGCTCAGAAAATATTGCACTAGCATTCCCAGCATACTCGTTGTGTCGCGAGGCAAAAAGAAAAGTCCTTTATAGCATCCACCTAGGTCGAGGCAGCCCACATGCGGGCTAACTCAGTCCTCATGTCTGCCTGCAATACAATCGTGTTGCAACACTAATGCTACACAGCGATGCATTTTCAGCTAGCTCAGGTTGTCACACATAATATGAGCGGAGCTCAATAAACACAAAGCTCCCTCATCACCCGGTAATTAATTGTGGTGAACATAGATTGCAAGTATTATCACACACAAATACACACACACACACACACACACACACTAGTCTAAAAAAAGACACGTCGTGACCCACAGGTGGCAGACGCACAGCTGTCTCAAGCACGGTGAACCATGCAACGATTATGTCTACATGAAAACCTCTATGATAAGTCACATCTATTGCATCGGTGGGTCACTCAACCAAGTAAACACATTTTAACTGCTCACTGCATTCTTCACCCCTAAATGGTCTGGCTGCCGATTTTCCGCCTAAAACTGAGTTACAGCCAACGCGTCGGCCCCTTCTCGGGGGACCAAATGCAGCGAAAACTATTGAGAATTAGGAAAAGTTTAGCTGAGATGACCGAAAGTTTATAATTTTCCTCACAGCATGATACTAGTGTTTGCATACTTCTGACAAAGTTATAGAGGTGTTCTGGCCGGTCAAAGTACGAGGGGTCAGGGTACTTTTTCACGTACAACGTGCATTCCGGAAAAAGACGACCTGGCCATGGCGGCTTGCGCCCACGCATGGCATTTACGTTTTCGTTCGAATTTTCTGACCAAACTCAGGAAATTGATTTTATACGTCCTAAAGATGATACAGGCCAATTTTTTGTTCGCGGGAATGCCATTTGATAGGTGTCGGCAGCGTTCTTGCTGGAAAAAACTGCGATCAGGCCGGACGATAGAAACGTTGACAGCAATACCTTTCCGGTGTATTTTAACGTGTTAAAGGATATATCGGTTTCTTTCTACTTTTCATGATACATAGTCGTAAACGTGCAAGGGTGGCAAGAAATTGCCGAATCTAGCGACCATGCTGCATAACTTTCGTGTGCCGAAATGCGCCATTTTGCGGCCATCGCCTGGGCCAAGGTAATGCCAGCCATGCCAGGTAAAGCTGAGTTTTCGTTTTCTTGTCGATGTATGACGTTTATGTATATGTTCTAGCTTGTGTAGCACATTCTTTCTTCATTATTCATGCTCTTTCTTGACCATGGCCTGGCCCCTTTCTAAAACACCATTCTTAGATGCTTCCCTCAGTCAGTTGACCTGCCATAGTGTGATGGTGCTGATTTTTAGAGGCTGTATGGGTTTGAATACCTCCATATATGTTTGTTATACATTTCCCACACACATATTTCATGAGTGTGAGGCAGTTGGCTGGTCTCTGTGGCATCATCAAGCATGAAACCGGTGAGTAGAAGCTTCCCAATGTCAGCATGAGCCACCAGGTGTGCTGGCCATCACCTGGCAAGCTATAGCAGCTTAGGCCTAGTTTATACTTGCTAGGGCAGGCTGAAATAGGCTCAACATCACTAGTTTGTTGATGGCTGCCTCCTAGAATGCATGACTTGCGTAGGGTATCCGTACCACGTTACCTACGTGCATCCATGGACAAGGTGGCACCTGCACATAGGTGCCATGTAAGGGCAGTGTGATGATGCAGTTATGTTTCCCCATCATTGTGGAAGGGAAATGTATTGTATGACATGGTTGGTGGCCATAGTAGTAGGTAGTATGCCTACCCCTACCCCCTTGGTTGCTTTTTACCAACGGTACCCCTATGGGCTGTACTGGGTGTAACTGCTGGTATACCCAACCAAATGATGACCCCAATGGCTCAAACTGTTCAGCAACTAATTGTTTATGGTCCCTGAAGTGGTAGGCATAAGTGCTAGGTAGGTAGCCTAGGTCTTATAACATAATTCCAAATGCACATTCTACCAAAATTGAAACCGCGCGTCTTGACCCCCCTGACCTTGACGGTAGTTAGACATGGCCTACCCTGCATATATGTAAGGTTGTGATGTACCAACCCGAAGGGCAACTCATGGACATGCTTGGCCCCCAAGGACAGCCATTGGATATGGGTAGGTTGGATGGCATCTGGTTTGCCAAATTGTGAAGTTACAGCCGATGCATCGGCAGTATTTCTGCCCATTTAGGGGTTAATGCCAGACTAAAATTGTTTATTGTTCAACAACGGCGTCTATCAATAACTTCGCTCCAGCCGCCTCATAAACATTAAAACCTTCTATTATCTGTGATTGTAAGTCTTCCAATTAGAACCGCTTGTCATTGCACAAAAATTGACCTGGCCACCTGGGTCATCAATCCACTCGTGACCTACAGGCCCCAGAGCGATGTCAGCGTCCCCAGCTCAGAAGGAATATAGCCTGAAAGAGAGTTCTCCTCGAAGTCTCTGCATTTACATATACGAGGACGGAGCAAGAAAATATAGGGTGTGCAACAGGTGAATACATGTTACTGAGCCTCAGTTAGATGTGTACACGGAATACCACCGGAAAAAGAGAAGCACAAGAGGCAAGCAAGAAGCACAAGTATAGCCGTTAAGGTAAAGACCCAACATCGAGGATACATACAGGAAACATGAATGCATAGGCTGCACTCACGTTACATAAATTACAAATTTACTTGTCACAATCAATTTACTTGTCGTGATTCTGGCAGAAGTGGCCCCTTCCCCCCTCCTTCGCCTTCCGATCCATACCTGAGCAAGGTATAGTATACTGTATAATGTAATATATGGAATCGACGAGTTCCCTTGCTTTTCCTTACATGGCGAGAAGATGGGGTTGGCGGTCAAGCTTGCATGCGCATTCCTGCTGCCAACCTTCCGTTTCGTCAAGTGCCTGACTGCCGGGGTGCTTTGTATCGTCCATGCGCCAATGATCCTGTTCCACTATGTATCAGCCTTTTTAGCTATAAATGGTAGACATAATGACTAAGTAAATTCACAGCTGTCAGGAAAATTTCCATCAGATTATTACCGTTCATAATCATGAATCACTGCCGTTGCAAACCCCATTCCTTTCCTCTGCGCCTACTACCCCAATCGCTACCACTGCCCCTAGTCCCACGCTGGGCCTCTGCCTTTACCCCTGCCCTGCCTCAGCGCCTACCACTAACTACCACTAATGCAAGCAAGTACAGTATTCCTAAACCGCCCCTACCCCTTCAGCTCAATCCCCCTGCGCGTTCCTGTCCCCGCCCTGCTTCTGCCATTGCCCCCGCCCTCTCCCCCACATTCATCCCGGCATTGCTGCACAAGCTCTAATATGACTTCCTTTCCCTCCCACTTCCATGAGACCCTCTTCCCCCGACCCATCCAAGTCCCTTCCCTCCCCCCTCCCCTTCCATATCCACGAATACGCACGCTTGTTGCAGGGAGCTTAACGAGCCGATCTCCACGGGAAGGTGGCCAGAAAAAAAACTGTCACTCATGTCCCTGCATAAGCAGGATTTATGTCAGGAGAATACAGCCAGTCAAAACGTCAGTCGGCATACACAAAATCTGGATTCATGAGTGCAAGTGCACGTATAGTAGGTGCAAAATATCAGCACAACAAGGAGGACAGCAGATCAGACATTGAACGGGTGACCCAACTTTGTCTAGTAGACTGCAACCCAGCTTTGGAATTGCATCATCAGCCATCAAAGCGATGGGAAAATGAAGATGGTCGTCAGTTCAAACAAAACTGCAAATCCATGGGTTCCCTTGTTTTGCTTTCCATGCATCACCATCACATCAGCTTTATTACATCAATAGTGCGCATGCTAGCTTCAAATGGTAGAATACCGCTGACTAGTCAATGGGCTGGCTGATATGGTCACCGGAATGATAGGGAGAACACACAGCAGCACAGGGCTGGCTCACATGAGTGATTGGAAATACGGAACATGGAATATGAATCACGGACCCCAGATTCTGATACTGGACCATATGGAATACGGTGAAATATGGACGATTTTGTTTGAAGCACATTGTGACCTTTCCAAGGGTGCTACATGGGTTTTCAAGCTTTCTGCATCCAAATTGGCATAATATATGTTACTACATTCTCACCGAAGTGCCTGACTAGTTTGCCTCAAGCGCGAGTCAGAGCGGCTCTGCGGTTCAACCCCTGCATGTTTCCTAGCTATATATTCAAGACTGTCTAGGGTTCAGGGTTAAGAGTCTCGGCTGAACGCGTGAGAAGCGCGCGCTGACCGTATTTTCTGTATTTCCCCCAGATTTCCAATACAGTAGAATTTTCGTCCGTATTCCAAGTTTCCCGCATTGACTGTATTGCAAATCGTATTTCCAAACACTGCTGGCAGCCAGCCAGTACGGTGTTCGTAGCCCGCCCCCACATCTTTAGCTCTTCCCCTGCCCATTCCTGTCCCAGCCCTGCTTCTGCCCTCGCCCCCGCCCTCTTCCCCACCTTCATCCCGGCATTGCTGCACTAGCTCTAATATGACTTCCTTTCCCTCCCATTTCCATGAGACCCTCTTCCCCCGACCCATCCAAGTCCCTTCCCTCCCCCTCCCGTCCATATCCAAGAATACGCACAAATGTTGCAGGGAACTCAAGGAGCCGATTTCCACGGGAATGGTGCCACCAAAATCACCATCACCCACGTCCCTGCATAAGCAGGAGTTATGTTAGGAGAATACAGCCAGTCAAAACGTCAGTAGGCATACATACACAAAATCTGGGTTCACAGGGCAAATGCATGTATAGTAGGTGCAAAATGTCAGCACAACAAGGGGGACAGCAGATCAGACATTGAACGGGTCACCCAACTTAGTTTGTCAAGTAGACTACAACCCAGCTTTGGAATTGCATCATCAGCCATCAAAGCAATGGGAAAATGAAGGTGGTCGTCGATTCAAACAATTAAACTGCAAATCCACGGGTTCCCTTGTTTTGCTTTCCATGCATCACGTCCATCACATCAGCTGTATATAGTGTGCTAGCTTCAAATGGTAGAATATCACTGACGAGTCAATCGGCTGACTGATACGGTCATCGGTATGATACATACATGTAGGGAGAACACACGGCAGCACAGGGCTAGCTCACATGAGTGACTGGAAATACGGAATACGGAATATGAATCACGTATTCAAAACAATAAGTGGCATATTGAAGACAGGATGACAGACAGCTAGAATGTCAGCACCTCTTTGTCAAGCATACTCGCATAAACCCTGCAGTGGGAGCAACCAAAGAAAGGGTGGGTGGGTGGGTGGGTGGGGGGTGGGTGGGTGGGTGGGTGGGTGGGTGGGCCGTAAAAAAGACCTACTTCCTACTCCTAGCCCCTTGTTAACCAGTTTCATCAGGCTAGTGCTGAGCTCAGCACACAAAGGCCTACCTACATCGTTGTGTAACGAAGTTCAGCACATCTCAGCAAAGATATCTTATACAAGCCAACTAGTGGCCCCGGCCACTATCAGCCAATACATTGCATTAATCGTTGCTTTTCTCAACGTGCGCTGACAGGGCCTTAAAAACAGCAACAGCTTCCTGTTCAGTTCCTGCCCCCTAAACCGCCAGAAAAGCAAGGCTTATAAAGCACGCCACTGGCTGATTTAAATCAATATGTCTTAACCCTTAAATGGTGTCCAACTCGCGCCTAAAAATAGGCTCCAGTTGCACCTTGCATGGTAATGTCCACAACCTAACCTAAAAACAATTTAGGGTCCATACTGGGACCAAAGCACACACATATAGGGACTTACTTGGGGGTCATGTCATTGGTCATGTTGCAATGTCCGATGGGTGCTAAATATAGCACCACCCTCAGGGGGGTGCGCGAGTGCGAGAAAAACACTCATGTATAATGCATTATTACACCTGAAAACAGTTCCGTTGCTCCCAACATTTTAAAGGCAGTTGCTTGGGTAGCCAGGCATGGCTTCTGAACACTGACATGACAGGTTGTCCCAGGGACCCAGATGCATTATCTAAAAATAACTCGCGCCTAAAAATAGGAGCCAGTTTGGCTGGTGACATTTGCTAGCATTACAAGGCAGGCGCCTCAGTCCGTAGCATCATAAAACATCATAAATGATCAAACATGCATTATTTCATCAATTCCAGCATACAGAACATCCATAACAGCGATTAAACATAGGTAGCCATGCCAATGCACAGTCACATTCGCGCGTATCATGGCATGGTAAGGCCAATGACTACCCACCACACAAGCCTACCACATGCACAGTTTTTCTCACATGTCAGTGCTAGACTAAATAAGTAAAAGTAAGCCTAGATCATTGGAAATGCTAACTGGAGCTCCTTATATGCTGGGCTTCATCATTTCAGCTGTTAACTGGCTACGGTGCGACATGCGGCACTAAGTGGCATTACAATGGTATGAGGCGTGCACAATGGTGCTTTTGAATGGCCGGGTAATGCTCAAAATGATCGCTAACACACAGCTTAAACTATGCTTCATGTTGTTCTAAAGAAAACGTCACCATGTGGTGGCTACCAAGCTCTACTAGCAGGTATACCACTGTGCCAAGGCCCAAATGCACGTGTGCAAGGGGCTACGTAGCCCATGCATCCTCAACATAAAAAATGACCTCCATATGCTTGCCTGAGATGAAATGACACAGAGACAACTCATGGACCTTCTTTTGAATGCAAGCAGGGCACTGGGACCTCCACAGGTGTTACATGAAGACAGATGGGGTGACTGCACAACAGCAATACTAACAAAGCTAAAAGGCTAACCAAAAACAGGCCAGGATACCATCTATTCTTAAGGATTTAGGCTATAGAAACCATCATGATACCATATAGAACTTATTTACATGTAACACCAATCATTATTCTAGTATATTTGGTGCAGACGCAGCCAATCATGCACAAAACTGATGAAAATCTGACCGTAATGGCTGTGCGCAACCACCACCACAAACCATTACAGAAAAGTAGTAACGAAGCAACTTTGACATCCCAAACCTTCAACAATGAGTCCGAGATTACTTACCGAGTGATACGACGACTTTATCTTGTCGACGGTAACCGCAGGGACACTAAACTACGCCAGGTCGAAACCGCAAAAAAAAGGCTCAAGGACAGCTAGCAAGCTGACGACAGGGCCGATGCGTCAAGACTTTCCTGGCCCACGACACTAATGAAATATTCGAAATACATCGTAACAAATTTACTCGATGCGAAATATTCAATTATAAAGCCGCCGATAACAAGTGCTAGCTTCATTGTCACTCCCGTCACAATAAACACGCGTTGACGCAGTAAAACCCAGACCGAGATGATTGCGCACCTCAGTAAATGTTGCGCGACTGCGGCTACAGCATCTTTATAACGCATAAATAATGCCTACAAAATTTGGAACGAATCCATGCATCGATGCTCCTACACCAATCAGTTTTCTGCACCGCCATAGCCTCGAATATGCATGTTCGTAATTATTTTACATTCACTTTCGTCCCGGTGGACCTGGGTACCCCCTGTACTGTAACCGTTAATTAGTCCCTGTAGACTTGGTCGAAACATAGTGATGTCCGGTATCAGGGCGTAGAGCACATCTAGCTCTAGCAGCAGACCTAAAAATATCACGGAAATGTCCACTGGCATTCGCGCCGCGCCGCTTCCCATCTCGCGCCTATTTGTAGGCGCGAGTTCAACTCGCGCCTACAAATAGGCGCGAGCACCATTTAAGGGTTAACCCCTCCACCGTCCTTGTGCCGATTTTCGACCACGATTTTTACTCCTGACTCGAAATCGGCACGAGTTTGTGCGCCCTATAGGGATTCGGCAGGAAGGTTTATGGGGAAAAAAATGGACCAACGGAAAGGTCTAGATTCACTCTATCCGCAGCACACTTGTCTGACCATCCTGACCACCGGACCAGGGTGGAAACCCTGGTCAAAGTCAGTGGGGTCCCTGGTGCACGAGTTACGTGCCAGTTTTGTACCACTTATAACTAGTTATTTTAAGCACCATCTGGTGAGTCCCTGGGGAGATTTTAACTGTTTGTGTTGGTATGCCATCCTAATTAGTAAATCTATCTATAAAACCAACCCCAGGGTCAAACCATAGAGAAAAGGTGTCTATCATGCAGATAAGGGTGTCACCGCGCACGCTCACCGTACCCCTCAGGGGGGGGGGGGCTATTTATAGAGCAGGGGGGCCTAGTACTGGGAGCACCCACTGTACCCCCAGGTGGGCCCTCATACGGGTATGCTTGGTCCCTAGTATGGCCTAGAAACAATAATCAGCCTGAGTGGGGGCACCTGTGACCTACTGTGCAACTGGTGACTCATACTAGGTACGAGTCAGAGATGGCTGAGAGGCAGAGCACCCCGCTGCCCAGTTTGCAAGCAAATATCTGGCTGCAGGCAAACGTGGCGCACACATAGGTTAAAGGCCTCAGACACACGAAGGTACTGGCGATAAATCTCCACAACCATCATTCCCGCCCGAAGCTGCTTGTGCAGGACCATAATGCTGGTGAGCGCAAAAACGTCCTCCGATGGAACAGGCCGAGAAGCGCGAGGTGGTGCCAAAGTCTTCCCGCCCGCCAGCACATTCAGCGCAAGGATCCAGTCTCATCCTTGAGAGGGAAGTAGAGGTTCAGCCCCATCAGCGCATTGACACAAAGCTGGCGGCTGTAACACCTGAAATGGGCCCAGGCCCAATACTCACAAAAGGCCTCCTCAACGGCCACAGCATGCGATGCGCTGTCCCCACGACGTCGCCCTGCATCCCACCAGCCCAAAAAAGACCGAAGTCCACCATGGTAGGCGGCAGCAGCGTAGCGGGTTTCACCTTCCCCTCTAGTAATGGCAGGGAGCTGGCTGGAGCTCGGGGCCCGGGGTTAGGATCGATGCCTTCAGTCACGAACCCAATCGGATAAAACAGCAGCCATGGACAGCCCGCGCGACGGAGCATCAGCAGTCTGAAGCTCGCTCAGCATCCAGACCAAGTGGGAGCGACTATGTACTAAGGTAAGCGAACATATGCTTGTGGCACGGCTTGTTTGGCCGGTTACTAAGAAGATGACCGACGGCACCCCAGTCCCTTTGCTAGGCAGTCTAGGGCGGCGGTAGAATCCACCAATCTCACCACCCCACGTCCCAAGACTCCTTGCCGACCGCTCCACCCCCTTCACCGCAGGTCACACCTCCTCATTCATGTGCATGCTCCGGTCTCGCTAACAACTTCGGATGCCCGCACCCTATTCTCCTTTGACCGCCGCTCGCACTCCAGATTGTTTTAAGGGTCTTGGCCCCTGCATAGGTTGTCACTTCGGGGATAAGCAACGTTGGGTAGCACCGCACCTCTCGTGCCCGTGCCAGCTCCGTCACGTCGTAATGCTCCATCGCAGCATAGACCTGGCACCTCCTGCCCATAGCTTGAAGCATCCGTTGCCACCACCACTGGGGCTCGAGGGGCTGCACGATCCACTCGCAGCTTTGGCGCTAGGGCCACCGCGCACTTCAACTCCTCCCTCCCTCCTTCCCACAAGGGTCGGCTCTTCTGCCCCCACCCTTTCAAGCTGATGAACTTGAAGCCTTGCTGCCAACTAGAAAGGCAGTTTCGACCCAGCAACTGCAGCCACAACCACCGCCCCACAACCGCAGCTAGCCCTTCAGCACTAGCCCCCCCCCGCTGTACCAAGGGTATGGCCCACTGCTAGCACTAGTTACTTTACTGTCGGTTCCAGCACACCATTCTGCCGGTGCACCACCCCAAGGGCCTCCAACTCCTCTCCCTCCTTGCTGACCATGACACATAGTCTTTTTGTTGGAGGGCATTAGATTGTTGGGAAGATATCCCACCTCAACAGCACTCGTGATTAAGCGATTCACCGCCTCGCATGTGCGCCCATAGTTTGCCACCAAGTCATCAACAGTGGTAGACAACATTGGGGCAGGGGGATTCTCCAAATCAATCTGCATGTCCCCAGTGCTCCCTTGTATTTGATGACCAGCCTTCTCAGGTTCCCCCACTCGTTGCGTACCACGGTCAGCTCCCCCGCACTTGTGAGGTAGTTGACTTGCCGCCTAGGGTCCAATGCACACGTCGCATGGAGCACCATAATGTATGGCCTCCCCAAATGCCACGGCATGTGAGTGCCCCATCGTCAGCACCTTTAACACTGGCCACACCCGCCTCTGCCTTCCAGGGATCCCCACCGCTGTAGACCACACGTCGGGTAGCCCTTGGTAATCCCACCATCACTCAGGCACTTGAATAGAGTAGTAATAGACAGGATACCAAATCACTCTTTGCAGAGTAGCATCCACCCTTAACGTAGGTTTCTGAGAGGATGCCGAGTAGTGGTGGGGCAGCACGGTCTTGGGAGGGTCCACCCATAGTAAGTAGGTGGCCCAACCGCTTGTTGACAATCTGGACACCCTTGCCCCCCCTCCCCCTTTGCCACTCCAAAGCACCCATCCACTCACTTGTGCCCCTCATCCCGGAACTCCACCATCCCCACCTTGGCCGCCCAGCCCATGGGCTTGCCCCACTCCTCCATAGAGCAACCCTGGCTAAGGCTAGGCACATTTCATTACATACTTGGCACTGGCCAGCACCTCTGGCTTGATGCAATTCTCCTCCTTAGCATAGACGTCCATCAAGCTTGGCCGGGTAGCCAGCAAGTCTAGCAACCTCGCCTTCCCCGCCACCTCCTTTGGCAAGCTCACCGCCTCCGCCCTCAATGTTCCGTACTTGTTTAGTTTCCCGTAGGTCAGGTCTGCACCTCCTTGTGTAGGGCATGTCGTGACGCCCCATACGCAGCGACTGTACCACTCACAGTTCTGTGAGAACCTAGTAAGCTTGCGCCCGGTAGAGCTCACGCCTTTCGGGAGCGGAGAAGGGTCTGCCCCCCCTCCTTCCCCCCCATAGTAGCCAATTCAGCCACTTAACCACCTTGTATTGTAGAGTGTAGGTGCGGCGGCGGCGGCGTATTGCACGCTGGTGTCTGCGTGCTGATCTCACCCTCCCCCACGTTGTGCTTAGAGGCATAATAGGAAGAGGCAGCAGGAAGGGGGAGCGGTTTGCTCTCTGGGTTTTTACTTGGTTTTCTGGGCCTTGCCCCTTGTACAGGAAGGTGGCACTGTGGAGTGCCATCTTCATTGCTTGGTTGGTCACAACGGAGGCCTCCTCCTTCAGAGCTAGGACTTGGCTTGCCACCTTCCACCCTCCTGACCCTTGGTTCTCCACTACATAGGAGTAGGGCTGCCACCACCCTCATGAGCATCTCCATGAACACCAACTCCCCTGTGCAGCTGGCCCAAGCTCCTTCATAGCGAGGTCCATGGCCAGTGCATCGTTCATTACCACCTTTCTGCTCTCCTGATTCCTCCACCCCCCTTGCCTGGAAGCCATAACATAGGTCTTGTACCCTCCACCCCACAAAGAGCGCCCAAGCTAGCAGCGCCACCCCCTTGCTCTTTTTCGGCTTGTTTGCAGCACCATCTGTTTCCGCCAGTAGCGCCCTCAACTTTGGCAGGAAATTCTCTTCCTTGGGCGTCTCCTCCTCCTCCAACGACGACGACTTCTCTTCTTTCCCTTGAGCCTGAATTTGGGCAGCCAACGCTAACAATTGTGCCTGCAATCGCTCCATTGCTTTCCCTTTGTTCATGCCCTCCTTGGCGTTCTTGTCCGACACTTTCCTGCCCCGTTTCGCAGGCTGAATCGGTGGCAATGCCTCGTCCGACTCCGCCATGTCCGCATCGCTCGTGAGCACCGCCACCAAAGCTCTGTTTGGATCGTCCGCGCCCAAAACTTCAGGTATATCCACGTGCTCGTTTACACGTGTAGCATAGCGAGGACAGACTGCACCTGGACCGCAGACCACTGAGTCACGGATGTCCGTCACCCACTAATCTCGAACATCGACTCGAAAGCACTAAGGACCTCCGCCAGGTCCGTGCAGGAGGTAAGTCGCTGCTAAAGTGCTTTCTTTTTAGTTGCCCCTGCCGGCCCAGTATTTGCCGGCCCTGTCCAGAGCTTTGTTTTGCTCCGTTGCAGCCTGCCGACCATTCTTTGTCTGGCCCGTAGTGGTCTTCCGTAGTGGTCTTCCGCCCGGGCTTCGCCATGGCAGTTCCGTAAGGTCGGTCAAAGGTCCGAATCAGTCCGGGCCCAAGCCTCATGGCCCCTAAATGTTCTCGCCGCCTTCTTTACAACAAAAGAGAATGCCATCAGCTAACAGAACCTGCATTTATCATGCCTTGAACGACTCTCTCCAAATGGAAAATTTTTGCTAGAAACGCAAAACACCGTTAGCTCATATTGCCCAGCCTGAACGCTTTGTTCAGATATTGCATGAGAGAAAGCATCTAAATCTATATCCTTACTATAGATAAAACCTTCGTCCTTCGACCATGTCCAGGCTCAAAACATTATGATCCATTTCTGGCCTTGCCTTGCTTTGCATGCATCACCACAAAACATCAAATTTATTACAATATGTGTGCTAGCTCTATACGGTGGAATAACACAGACATGTCTACCAGATGGCAACACGGTGGAATAACACAGACATGTCTACCAGATGGCAACACGGCCATCTGTATGCTAGGGTGAGCACACTATGTGAATGTGCAGGGCCAGCCCACAGCAGCTGTGCCCCTGCTCTACCCCTTTTGCCAGGGTGGGGGGGGGGAGGCAAAAGAAACAACCTGCTTCCCTAGAATGGAAGCCCACCTTTAATAGCAACCACCTCTCCAGCCAACCCCTACCTGGGTGGCTGGGGTACGGGTGCCAGCACAAAAAATATTTTTTCTAAAATTATCTTTTCTTTTGGTGCTATACGGCGTTGCATTCTCCGCTCAGCAGGTTAGTCATAGATAAAATGAGCATAGCTCACCAAATCCATTTCTGGCCTTGCCTTGCTTTGCATGCATCACCACAAAACATCAAATTTATTACAATATGTGTGCTAGCTCTATACGGTGGAATAACACAGACATGTCTACCAGATGGCAACACGGCCATCTGTATGCTAGGGTGAGCACACTATGTGAATGTGCAGGGCCAGCCCACAGCAGCTGTGCCCCTGCTCTACCCACATCTCCTTACATGGCTAACAGCCGAAAATACGTAGGACATGCAAAAAAGAAAACTTAAACTACCTAGCTATGGGGGTACTTTGTCCCAACCCAGGTTCACCCTCGGGTTAGTTAAACCATTTCCCCCCTGACCTCCCACACAAGGGTGAGGTCAGTTGATAGCTAAAAGACGAGAGATAAAAACAGGAGGACGTCAAAACTCGACGCCACCGAAGTGGCGCCGGAAAGCCGCTGGGTCAAAACCCAGGGCCTGAGCCCAGAGGGCGGGTGGGATGTCGCGCCCCAGGAGGCTGCGGTGGAGGCCAATGTAGCGCGTGACCGAGAGGGCCGAAGCCCACCGGCCGCGCAGCTGGATGGCCTCCGGCGACTCGCCAGCGATGGCGTCGTGCGTCGCCCCCCATGCCGGAGGCTGTGAAAAGAAAACATCCCTGGGATGCCCATGCGGGCCTGCACAGCCTCCCACTGCTGCCTAGCCTGGCTGTACGTTAAGCCCGAAAGAGGAGTGCATCCGGGGGCTGGCCAGCCGTCAGACGTCGCAGGAGCCACAAAGAAAGTGGATCCCGGACGAGGACGTGCTGGGCCGCCCCCTGCGCAGTTTTGGGGTTGCGCAGCACAAGGGCACCGACCATGGGCCCTGGCTCGAGAAGGGGGTGGCCGGGATGAGCCACATCCCGAACCCGCAGCCCTAGCGCCTCGCTAATGCGTAAATACTGCTGGAAAGCAATAATAATCAACGCACTCAAATGCACCTGTCGACGTGAAACTAGCAACAGGGCAGTGAAATAGCAAAGGCGCCAGGGCATAGGCGGAGGGCTGACAGCCGGAACAAGCCGCTGCCAACCTGCTAGCAGGCGGTCCGCCAGTACCCAATTCCGAACAATGTCGGGGTAGTACAGGTGCAGACAGGCCTTGGCATGCTGGCATAAGGTACGCCCCCGCCCGCCTCTGGCATGGTAGACAGCAGAAATCCACTCACAGAAAATGGCTTCCGCGTCAGCTGGGTCGACAGGGCCAGGTGGCGCCCACGCCACGTAGACAGCCGCCGCACGCCGGTACGCTGGCAAGGTAGACACAGGGTTGACTGTGCCCTCCAAAAGTGCCAAGTCCCGAGGGCGTCGCGCCCCCTCAGGCCCAGGGTTGGGATGCACGTCACCACACCGGGTCAAGTCAGGAATCCAAGCGCCACGCCGACTGGCCTTGTCAGCTGGGTTGTGGTCGGTAGCCACCCAGACCCAGTGGCTCTGCATGTCGCCAGCCAGTGACAGAGCGCAGTAGCGCCGAACCAGCTGGTTGAGGCGGTAGGAAGACGACCGCCCTCTGACAAACGCCCCCACCACAGCACTGGAGTCTACGAGCCGGACGACTCGCTTACCTCGACACGCCTTGGTCCGGCACGACCACTCGACCCCCTGTGTCGCAGCAATCGCCTCCTTGACGTTGATGTGGTTAGGCTGCCCCCGCCACCGGTAGGACAGTGCCGTACGCCAGTGGCCACTATCCAGCAGGCTGTAGTCCCCCTCCTCCATGCGCTCCAGGTCCCAGTCCTCCCCAGACGTTAAAGCTGTCGTCCGCCACCCCCGCGCTTCGCGCCGGGTCGCCAGCCGGGCACAATCGGCCCCAGGCAGGTCCCTGTAGACCACCCCACCGCCGGAGCCGCTCGCATCACTTGCGACGACCCGGTCAGAAAGGGGCCGGGCCCTGGCCGCCCTCAAAAAGGGGGCCAGGTCGATCGCCGCCTGAAGCTCCTGGCGGGCCCCCGCAGGGAGGCGCCAGCGGCGCCCAGGCAGGGAGGCATTCATGGCTGCTAGCAGCCGGTACGTCTCAGACCACACCGAAAGCATGGGGCGGCACAGCAGATGCATCCACACCCACTTCCCAAGCACAGAACTAAGTTCGCGGTAGTATGTAAACCCGCGATCTAAGATTCTATGAGTAGCAGCGATAACTGCCACCACACGCTCAGGAACAGGCACCACGTCACCATCTCTTTGGTGAATGACCCCACCGCCTGCACACCAGTCTGCTCTGCTGTCGCCCGTACCACCTTGTCAGACTTCTGCACCAGCCCAACAGCGGCGTAGGCAGCCTGAACACGATCTAGCTGCTGATTCACCCCATCCACCGACGCACAGTGGGTGAAATGGAGGTCATCGATCGTCACAGCATGCATACCTTCCAGATCCTGCCGAGATTCGAAGCACGGCGAGGGCGCCAAGGGCGCAGCAGGGTCCTCCTCCAGCCTCAGCCGGACGGTCTCCCCCGCCTCGTTGGCCTCCGCCACCAGGATCAGCGCGGACATGTTGATGCTCAGCCCACGACTAGCCTCCAACGGCGGCTTGGGGCCACAGCGGTACAACACAGACTGATGCACACACTGGGCCACGGCGACGGCCAGCTTGTTGCCCATTGGCCAGCACAACATCCACGGCCACACCTTCCGACGAGCCCCACTCAGGCCCACCAGATCCGACCACACCGGCATCCACGCACAGTACCGCCGCATCCAAACTGGCAGGCGGAGTCTGTTGTAGTACGAATCCAAATCTGATACGCCCCCAAAAACATCCTCCCCAGCGCGCGTGGGCAAATCGCAAATCACGCCAAGGTGTGGTAAAAAAGCGGGCATAGGATCTGGTAGTGGCATGTTGCCACGCCGGTTGTCCACAATCAGCCGTATACGGCCGTCGGGCTTTCCGACCCCAAAAGTACCGTTCACCATAGGCGGCTCCTCCTCAAAAAATCCACCCAAAATCCCCCTCTCCACACACACCGTGCAAACCCGCGCGAACTCCTCCATGCTACACCCCCGCGAGATCCGCATCGACTTCTGCAAGATCCGCTCTGCTGGGCTCAGCGTCCGTACCATCCTACTCTCATCATTCAAAATTGCTCCCCAAGAGGGGGGTAGTAAGTTCAGCACATCCACTTGGCCACCTTCCCCCGGACCAGGCAAGCCAAGCGTGCGGCCACTAACGGTTCGTAAGGGGCTCCTTCAGCATATTCACCCCCATCCACTACAGATCCTGCCATTGCCGCTACGGAACCACCGTTCCGGCGGACAAAGGACCTGCAAGCATCATCGATCCCATCTAGGGCCGCCTGCTGCAGAGGCCCGGGCACACGGGCTGAATCTACAGCAGGCGGGTCTCGCCCCCCCCCCCCATCCAGTTTAACGCCCTAACCGTCTGACAGGCTAGTGTGCGAGCATTAAAAGCCCGACTCATCCTATCGCGCCTACGGCCTGAGCGTACCTGCTGCCACCAGTCACGAGGTGGCAGGGGTGCTGGAAGAGGTAGTGGAAGAAGGCACCGCTCCCTCACTTGTTGTTGTTGGACGGGCCGCCCTGCCCCTTCTTGCCGGGACCCTGCTCCAGCTTGTGCTGCAGCTTCCCCATGCTCATCGCCGCCCGCACCGCCGGAGACGCCAGCATTGCTCCACCCTCCTGGAATGGCAGCATTGCCGACGGAGTCCCCTTCCACCCGTCGACCCCACATCCACCAGCTGGCATGCCGTGATCAGCTTTGCCAGGTACTCGGCTGCTGCCAGCTCCAGAATTACTTCGGAGCGTGGCGTGGCCCAGTAGCCAAATTCTGTCACCATCGTGTCCAGAATTCCTGCCATCTGCAGGAGCAGCATCCTCCTCTCCCCGCTGGCTGAGCTGCCGTGCATCGTCAGCATTAACGATGCACGGATGGACTTCCCCCCCACGCTCTCTGCGTAGTCCAGCATCCCGGCAGCACCGCCTCCAGCATGTTGCTCACCAGGACCGGCACTGCATGCCCGCTCAGCGCCACCCCCTTCGTGCGCGCCAGCCTGCCAGCAGTCGCCGCTGCGGCTGGGCTTGCAGTTGCTGGAGTCTTTGCCTGGTCCAGCAGCTTCGACATGGCCGATATCAGGTCGCCAATATCTCCGCCAGTGCGGGCGTTGCCCGGCGGGATGGAAGCCCTCCCGCTGGCGTTGCATAGCCCGTCTCGGTCCCCAGCAGCCGACCTATGTTTCGGTCTAGGTCCGCCACATCCTGGTCGATCGCCCCAGGGCGCCATCCTCCTCGCCAGCGCCCGGTCCACCATGCCCCGCCCCTCCGCTTCCACCTGCCGAAGGGGGAACACCCCAGCTCCCACCCACCTGCTGACACTGGTGGATCCGGCTCTGCAATAGCCTCCCCCAGTTGCGCTGCTAGCACATCGGCCAGGGCCTCCTCCCCATCCCAGTCGCTGACAAACCCCCTTTTCTCCAACACGTCCATGACGTTCTTGGCACGCCCCGGATTGAGCTTCTGGATCCGCTCTAGCCAATGCCCCTCCCCTAGGATCTTCTGGACCGCAGTTGCGGCCTCCTTTGGGGTGCATCCCTCCCTGGCTTCTTGCTTGAGCTTTGCTATGAAATTCCGCTCTGGGGCTGTCACTGAGGTCATGGTGGGTTATAATGCTTGATGTGTTATATTGCGTTTTGTTTTTTGTGATGTGGTCACTTGAGGTTCTCAGGCAAAAGAAACAACCTGCTTCCCTAGAATGGAAGCCCACCTTTATAGCAACCACCTCTCCAGCCAACCCCTACCTGGGTGGCTGGGGTACGGGTGCCAGCACAAAAAATATTTTTTCTAAAATTATTTTTTCTTTTGGTGCTATACGGCGTTGCATTCTCCGCTCAGCAGGTTAGTCATAGATAAAATGAGCATAGCTCACCAATTGCGCTCTCAAACTTGGCCACAAAAACTGGCCAAATATTTTTAATTTCTCGTCCATTTCACAGGCCTATGTAGCCGGCCTCCAAACCATCACTAAAACAAGCTCCATAACACTAGCTACAGCAGCCTCCCTTTCATATCACTGTAAAAAAACTATTTTCAGAGAACTACGACACGGATGACGGAATAGGCAATAGGGAATAAGGAATAGGGAATAGCGAACCTTAGGATACCGGAAGGCTAACCTTGCCGGCATAAATAACATATCAGACCGTTTCTGCCCAGGCAGTGGCAAAAAGGTTCCGATTTGTATTTCTTGGCAGCTGTCTTATACCAACCCCACCAACCTGGGTATGTTGGACAGCTGTCTAAAGTGTCCGAGAGCTTCCAAACTGACTCTTTCCATTAACATGGAGCAGTCAAAAGCTCAAGATTGGCCACACACGCAAAAAGTCCAGCAGCATTACAGCATTCACGTCCTCGCCGTGCGCTCGGTACTCTGCACTCATTTCAGCAAGCGTATCATGATGCCTAGTCTAGTTTGAGCCACATCACGCATGTGCCTTGTAAATCACACTATTTCGCTAAGCCTGATCTTAGGACACTCGCCCGCCTTTGTCGCCGGCCGGCGGCACCTGCCGGTGGGGCTTACAACAGAGCAGCAGCTCTCCTAGCCTTGCTGCCCACTCCTGCCCTGGCGATTCGAAGCTTGTCTTGAAGCGCGCCCGACGCTTCTGCCCCGGTCTCTACCTCGGGTGTGGCGTGTCGCAAACGGCGATTCCAGCCACTCTGCCTATGCCAACTCCAGTTTAGTAACCCTCACAAGGGCCGCCATCTCCAGCCACGGCTGGGTAACTTAGGATGTTGAACGACTCCCTCCGCGGAGCTGCTGCCATCGCTACCCAGCTACCGTGTAGTTCTGGCGGGACTGAGCATGGCGAGAAGTCAAGCTTGTCACGGGCACTACCACTGCCCGGCCAGTGGGACCCCGCACACATGCCCATGCAGTGATATTTCTAGGAAATATTTTTGACTATGGTCATCACATCGGCGCCGTACATCTTGTAAATCCCGCTTCCTAAATAGAACTGAGGCTCGTGGTTTTCCATTCTCACCATTTTTGTTGCGACTGCCAAAAAGGGTTCTATTAACTGTGGAAATCCTAGCAGGGTAACCAGACTCTTTATTAAAACAATGAGGCACATACAACAGGCAGGCCACATCCCGGCCGCCAATGCTCACGGGAACACTTATTGCTTGTCATAAGGCTAGACTTAACCCCCCAATACACAGGGAGGGTGGGCGATAAAAAAAAAAAGAAGCCGACCTTAGCTAGATACATAGTGGGTTTGTTTTTGTCTTTTTTGCGTGTAACGCGGCCTTTTTTCGCGGCATATTTTCGCCACCAAATTTTGCATCTGAACAAATGAAGCAAATAGCTGTTTTAATTGCCGGCGGCTTACGTAAGTTTGCCGGGGCTCTGAGGTCACATACTCCGTGAGAGAAAAGTCTAAGATCTAGGTAATCACTTCGTCATTAGCAAATCTTGAACCCTAGACAGTGGCAAGTTTGCATCGTGAGGTAGCTCTTGCCACCTGGCCAGGAAACTGGCCCAATCATTGCCACCGCCGCTCTGGAACAGGCAGCACCGGCCTCAAAAGGTATGTCACGTGAACCCTTTTAACTTTGCTATAGCGGCTACCCAATTCCATCTCACTATAAAGAATTAACAACGTTCAGAGAACCGCGATCGTAACTTGTTTGAATTGAAAGCACAATTGCCTAGCCAGCAAAATGCTGCCTTTTACCCCCCTACAACCCGGCGGGCGCTCGTGTCATTGACAGGCCACCTACTGTACTAAATAAAATGCGTGTTGGTGTCAGGCTCAGACCCATTCAGAACTTTGATACGGACACCGTTCACAAAGAACTATTTATATAACTCCTGGAGGGTCGACCTAGGCCCTTGTACGAAGCATATCAATGATGTTCACATGGATTCCTGGCCTTGGTCGCATCAACAACATGCGACTCAAAAATTTCAACATGGCAGTACTCCGCACTACATAATTTCAGCAAGCGTGCCATAATGCCTAGTATAGTTTGAGCCACATCACAGATGTGCCTCGTGAAACACACTATTTTACTATGCCTGATCTTACTGTAGGACACTCACCCGCCTCTGTCGCCGGCCGGCGGGGCTTACAACAGAGCTCTCCTAGCCTTGCTGCAGCGAGCTTTCCCATGCATTTTACTACACTACAATGTTATTAAACTGTTTTAAGAGAAATCCGATTGTTTCATTTGTGAACTTGCCAAGATCATCTAGGCACACTTGCACATTGAAACGATTCTACTGTCAGCCAGCAGATACTAAGACACTAATTAAGAAGAAACTACGTGCATTATCTCAAGGCAAATGGGCGCGCTCATCAGTCGTGTTACATTACTCTGGCTCTCGGCTCATTCTTCGCAAATGTGCCAAGTCATTAACATAAAACATTCTAGAGATGTACCAGCAAGATGCCAGGCGTGGAAGGGACACGCCAAACCAGACACATTGCAGTATGTTGCTATGTCACCAAGCACATTCATATGCACATGTACATGTATACATACATGATGACACAAGCAACTTAGTACTACCATGAGTAGGATGCGCAACATAGACAGCAACATCTAATAAGGATAAGGAGTTATGATTTCACCCCAAACATGAGTAGGATGCGCAACATAGACAGCAACATCTAATAAGGATAAGGAGTTATGATTTCACCCCAAACATGAGTAGGATGCGCAACATAGATAGCAACATCTAATAAGGATAAGGAGTTATGATTTCACCCCAAACATGAGTAGGATGCGCAACATAGACAGCAACATCTAATAAGGATAAGGAGTTATGATTTCACCCCAAACATGAGTAGGATGCGCAACATAGACAGCAACATCTAATAAGGATAAGGAGTTATGATTTCGCCCCAAACATGAGTAGGATGCGCAACATAGACAGCAACATCTAATAAGGATAAGGAGTTATGATTTCACCCCAAACATGAGTAGGATGCGCAACATAGACAGCAACATCTAATAAGGATAAGGAGTTATGATTTCACCCCAAACATGAGTAGGATGCGCAACATAGACAGCCACATCTAATAAGGATAAGGAGTTATGATTTCACCCCAAACATGAGTAGGATGCGCAACTAGACAGCAACATCTAATAAGGATAAGGAGTTATGATTTCACCCCATGATGCACAGATGAAGTTTTTTTGCTTTCAGTCCATGAATGTGTGATATACCACTACTAACAGCATTCCCCGACGTCTTGCAACTCTTGCCATGATGTCATATGTAGATGGCAGCCAGAAGGTGTCAAGGTGTAAAAGCAACGTACAGGTACTGCAAAGATGGCAAACCGGCCAACAGAGCTCCAGGGATGCTTCCAGAGATATCAAGTCCGTCCAGGTCCCTGTGGCCGGTAAAACAGTGTTGCATGGGAGTGTCATGAGCAATACGCAAGGTGAAACGACCTTGGTGTTTGAATAACATGGTAAAAAGTATGACTTCATAATCCAGACAAGCCAATTTGTCTTGCTTTATGACGCAGGGGTTAACCCCTCAATAGGCACAATTACAGGCGATGCATCGGCTGTAACTTCCCTATTTTGTAAACCAGCCCCTGTGTACAACTGCAAGCAATATCTAATGGCTGTCCTTGGGGGGCAAGCATGTCCATGACTTGCCAAAAGGGGTGATCTATCACAACCTCATGCACATATATGTATGGTAGTCCATATATAACTGAACCGCCGCGTTTGCTTTGGTTTGAGTGATTTCACTCTGCTGTAAGTAATTATATTTTTAATATATAACTGAACCGCCAAAGTCAGGGGGGTCAAGGCGCGCGTTTTCATTTTTGGTAGGTTGTGCATTGCATGTGAATAAGGGAATTATTAATAGAGTACAATGCAGGCAGTTGGCCAGGGCAGGTGTACCAGATTCAGCCATTATTTTGGTATAAGCCCTTAGTTAGTAGTCTGAATATCGGCAGAGACCTTATGTTGCCTGTTAGTCATAGCTGGCAACCACATCTCCTGTGCTCCGTCTACGATATGTCCTGCCATGCATTTGCGTGGCGGGGTGTGTATGCACAACTTGTATTCTCAGCTCGTCGAGGAACTTTCTAGCTAGCAGTTTTTGCCTGTTCAATGTGGCAAGACACCTGACAGTAGACGTGTAGAAAGAAGGTAGACGGACCTGCCAGAGTTATTATAATTATTACTTCCTAGTTTGTGTCCCATAACTCCATTTACAATGCCGTCTCACTTCCGTGAGACACCCCAAACTCACCTAGATGGAACACCCCATTTTCCCAAACTCACCTAGGTGGAACACCTAAACTCCACCTAGGTGGAACACCTAAACTCACCTAGGTGGAATACCCCATTTTCCCAGACTCACCTATAGGTGGAAAACCCAACTCACTCAGTGGAACACCTAAACTAAGCCGTTTTTTCTCTTTCATATGAACCCGTCATATTAATAAAATATACAATAATCAATGAAACTGTATGTACATATGTCAAAGATTGCAACATGGCCATTCGCTGCTGCCTATAGGATATATAAGTACAGAAGTACAAGCACATATATGTATGTACCTACCTTGCCACTCACCACCGTGAAACATGAATTCACCACGGTGGAGCGTTCCACCTTGCTGAGTTTGTCTTACCGTCGCTGGATTGAGACGCGTCTCACGGTTGTTTAATGCAGGGGGGGGCTGCCCAGCAAGCAAGTAAAGCCATCTACTATAATGCATGAGAGGATAAGACACAAGAACCTTGCTCTCAATGTGCCTGCTTCTCGTTGACGGGAACCAGCCACCTCGTGATCTGGCTCTGGACGCCCACGAGAATGGACAAGGAGGCAGGAGGGCCTCCCAACTCCGCCACGGCCCTGTTGACCGCGAATTGCTTCTTTGCTCCCAGCTGCTTCTCGCCTGCCTTCCAGAGAGTGCCAGAAACATTTCCCTCTTGTCATCCGGAATATCCTCTCGCATATCCTGATCCCCTGGCCTGATATGCCCGCAAAATGTGCCCGGGCTCGGGTCGTGCTGATGCACCCCCCGTTGTTGTCAAAACGTTTCTGGCAAAAAGCACAGACTGTGGTACTTTGAGAGCGTAACTACCTTCTTAGTAACCGCATCCTGTAACTTTTCTGTCGTTTCTTTTACGTAATCCCACTCAAGCCCCTTGGTCTTCATGGTCTATAAACTGACGCTGAATTGCCTGACGCTAAATTGCGCAACACTGAATGATAGACAGCCTTGCACGACGTTCCATTGCCGGCTGGCGCCAGCAATTAGCATATAGCTGGAATACGCTGGCATACTAACTGCTAACACACATAACTAGTTGAAGCCTTGGCCTTTTGGTACGTCAGGATCTGGACACTTGGCGGAAAGTACTATTCCCGTCGAGTTCTACTAGGAAATTGGACGTGAAGCCAACGCGGCGCAAGTACCCCAGTCAGAACCTAGGCGTCGCGCTCACCACTCGTACCCATGCGAAATCGGCTAAGTCCAAGTTTCACGCGTGCCGTATAATACGCTTATAATACGGCGGACCTAAAAGTACGCCCCAATACGTACTTTTATTTTAATATACCCCGCACTGGCCAACCCGGCTCAGCAGTTGTGTGGAAATAAGACATGATAATGATGATATACTCTGAACCGCAGGCATTGCCCGTGCGACTGTGCCAGTGTGCCTCTCTAGGGCACAGGCAGTAGGATAAAATAAGCAAGTGTCAAAAGGGCAGGTTGCTTTTTCTTAGGCTGCATGCCTTTGCTGTCCTCTCCTCCTGACTCGGCGTCAGAAGAGTTTTGACTTGTCGTTGCCAGGTTGCTTTTTCCTCTCTTTCCCGTCGTTTTCTTCCCATATTTCCCTCCGTCATGCAGAGTCCGCCGACCCTCGTCACGAGGTTTCTGTTGCTGTATTCGCATGCGCTTTCTCATTGCCACTTCCGTTCTCCCCCGCATCGACGGCCTCATCATGCTCTTCCCTCCCCCACTTGGCACGACGGTGCTTACCCTGCCTCTCATCCGCAAAAATACTACCAGCATCCATGGCATCCTTTTCCGCATCATCCTACGCCGGTCCACCCATTTTCTTTTTAGACGAGCTAGCAATGGACTCTGACTCGAAAGATACGGCACCCTTTTTGTTAAGCATTCTTTACAGTGGAGTCTCACATCCATGGGACGCGTCCCAATCCGGCGTTCGAACTTGGGACAAACTCACGAAGGTGGGACGTCCCACCTTGGTGAAATCATGTCCCACCTTCGTGAGTTTGGGAAAATGGGGCGTCCCACCTACATGAGTTTGGGAAAATGGGGTGTCCCACCTTCGTGAGTTTGGGAAAATGGGGTGTCCCACCTTCCGCCTTCGTGAGTTTGGGGAAATGGAGTGTCCCACCTACGTGAGTTTGGGAAAATTGGGTGTCCCACCTTCGTGAGTTTGGGGAAATGGGGTGTCCCACCTTCGTGATCGAGTTTGGGAAAATGGAGTGTCCCACCTACTAAGTTTGGGGAAATGGAGTGTCCCACCTTGGCGAGTTTGGGAAAATTGGGGTGTCCCACCTTCCGCCTTCGTGAGTTTGGGGAAATGGAGTGTCCCACCTTCATGAGTTGGGGAGAATGGGGCGTCCCACCTTCGTGAGTTTGGGAAAATGGGGTGTCCCACCTTCGTGAGTTTGGGAAAATGGAGTGTCCCACCTTCATGAGTTTGGGAAAATTGGGGTGTCCCGCCTTCATGAGTTTGGGAAAATGGGGTGTCCCACCTTCGTGAGTTTGGGGAAATGGGGTGTCCCACCCACGTGAGTTTGGGAAAATTGGGGTGTCCCACCTTCGTGAGTTTGGGGAAATGGGGTGTCCCACCTTCATGAGTTTGGGAAAATGGGGTGTCCCGCCTACGCGAGTTTGGGAAAATGGAGTGTCCCACCTTCGTGAGTTTGGGAAAATGGAGTGTCCCACCTTCGTGAGTTTGGGAAAATGGAGTGTCCCACCTTCGTGAGTTTGGGAAAATGGAGTGTCCCACCTTCGTGAGTTTGGGAAAATGGGGTGTCCCACCTACGCGAGTTGGGGTGTCCCACCTTCGTGAAATCGTCCCACCGCTGTCCTGGGCACGGATGTGAGACTCATCTGTTCCGCAATCTTAAAAGTAAAACGCATCCATTGGGATCGACCTATTGCCAGCTGCGACCATCGGAATATCGCTATTGCCTGCATTTTGGTAATCTGTTGCTGCGTCCTTTTTACCTACACTGTCGTGACCTAAGCCTCACAGTGCTCAATGAGTCTCAGAAGAAACTTGATCTGGCAAAGGAAACTGGCAAGATTTACGCACCATATGATTCACTGTACCAGACAGCAAGTGTAGTACTGTAACAAGGATTTTATTGCATAATAAGTACTATAGTTGACGCTGCGCCCCCTACCCCCCTTCCAGTGACGCCGCGCCTCATGGCGCTCGTTGACAGTTGTTGCCCGGAGCCCCTTCTGTTCAAAATCTGGTTGGCCGATTCGGCATCAACCGTTTTGACGATTCGGCATTAACCGTTTGGCGTCAAAGTGTTGACCTTTTATCCTAAAGCGTTGACGTTTCAATGCGAAATTTAGGTTTTGCGTCAACATTTGACGAAAACGTCTCGTTACTAGAAGCGCTGCCATAGACCCACATAAAAACATCTTGGATGGAACCCCCAAGTACATAGTCGCTACATGCACGCGGTCGAAAAAAGTCAGCTCAGTCCTATTATTAGGACTGCGTTTCTTTAGTCTGACGACGAGTTAAATGTACCAAGTATGTATTACACATTTTAGTACGCCCGCACGGATTTTGGGGTTTATGTGCATATTTTTCGGGGTTCTTTGAACGGAGTTTCTTCTATACGTGAATGCGGGAACAAGAGGCCGCTGGATGAGCGGCTTATAGGTCGCAGTGTTTACTCGTAGCTGTTTGGCTAGAGCTTTTGTGATTAGTAGATGCAATATAGTGCATGGTTGAAAAATGAATTAAATAAAATGTGCGTTCCGCGCTTGGGTTGATTATACCCGGGCGGAACGGGGCGTGAGGTGCAGTGCCCCTGAAAAGAACAACCTACGCATTATTTAATACTAGCCGTGCAGATTCGGGATATTCTACCCCCGGTCTGTACGGTTAGCGTCTTACTAGCATCCACTAAACATAAGGGTTTAATGACGTCAGTTAGCTAGGGATAAGGGAGGTTTTGCGACTAAAAGCCGCTCTGGCTGGTTTTGTCGGCCTCTTTCTTTGCTCGTTGTCGTTGCGGCGGCAGCCGCAGCTATGGGTGCTGCGGAGCAAAATCCCAAAAGCACTGGTTGCACTGGCCACTTGGCCAGTGGTGAGACTTCCAGTTGTTAACCGGCCAGGCGTAGTTCCTCGCCCGGTTAACTAAAAGAAAAGAAAAAGATTACCTCCGGTCCGCACCTTTTCCCCAGCTTGGGGTCTTTGGTGGGCCGGATGCCGTGACAGGTGCTCAACTGTCGCTTGGTCGGCCCAGTGCGCGAGCTGGTGCTCCGTACCTGGGGATGCTTGCACCCCGGGTTGGAGCCGGATGGCTGGCACTGGCGACCCGTGTCTCGGTCCGCGGCCTGCGGCTTTTTCTTCGGAAATTGCTGCTGGCCAGCAAACTTTGCAATTGCCTTCCGCCGAGGGGGGGTGGTTGGGGCTGGGGACGGCGATGGGAAAAGCGTCTAAGCTAGAAATTTTTTCCCCACGCATAGAAACCTCGGGGGGGAATGCGGTCTTGGCTGAACGGACTCTCGTTCAGCCAGGTGCCTGGGGCTGTGGCCTCGGGCATCCGGGCTGGCGGGGCCTGGGCTAGGTCCACGTTTTTTCTCGAAGCACCCCGGGTCTATGGGGAGACGGCCATAGCGGTACCGACTCGGGGCCCCGAGAGGGGTCATGATAGGCTGGCCGTGCGCAATCGCAGTGCAAATGCGCTGGGCCTTTTTGGGCCTGGCCATGCATCCACAGCCGCCGGGCACACGCCTCCCGATGTGGGGGGGCTCCCGTTTTGCGGCAGGGCGGTCACTTGTGACAACGAGCAAGGTGGAGTGCGGCTTCAAGGGAAAGCCAGGGCGGGGGTGATTGGGCAACGTACTTCATGAAGGGCCTTGAACGGCGTGCCTCCGGGCATGTCAATTAGTGTCACATGTATGCTTCCACTTATTGTTTTAATGAAGATGCTGGTTTTTGTGGGAGCTACGTGGGACATGAATCGGGGTTCTTTGAACGGAGTTTCTTCTATACGTGAATGCGGGAACAAGAGGCCGCTGGATGAGCGGCTTATAGGTCGCAGTGTTTACTCGTAGCTGTTTGGCTAGAGCTTTTGTGATTAGTAGATGCAATATAGTGCATGGTTGAAAAATGAATTAAATAAAATGTGCGTTCCGCGCTTGGGTTGATTATACCCGGGCGGAACGGGGCGTGAGGTGCAGTGCCCCTGAAAAGAACAACCTACGCATTATTTAATACTAGCCGTGCAGATTCGGGATATTCTACCCCCGGTCTGTACGGTTAGCGTCTTACTAGCATCCACTAAACATAAGGGTTTAATGACGTCAGTTAGCTAGGGATAAGGGAGGTTTTGCGACTAAAAGCCGCTCTGGCTGGTTTTGTCGGCCTCTTTCTTTGCTCCCCACCCACCCACCCTTGTCTTGGTTGCCTCTAGGGCAACGTACTTCATGAAGGGCCTTGAACGGCGTGCCTCCGGGCATGTCAATTAGTGTCACATGTATGCTTCCACTTATTGTTTTAATGAAGATGCTGGTTTTTGTGGGAGCTACGTGGGACATGAATGTGTATTTTTTGTGCATTTTCCCCCCTACAAGCGGGCCTAAAAGATTTTTTCTGGCAACCGCTGAGCCATTTCATCACTCAGCGTATGCAATGCTGAAATTCGATGTGTGCTCGAGAGTACAAACGAACAAGATTGCACGGACGTGCCAAGATCAGCGGCCAACCTGGATTCGTAACATAACGCTACCAATCTGCTGCCAAGCTGTTTCCTGCCATGGCCCACGCGATTGTTGATAAGACAAAATACAAAGAGAACTTGTGATGCTAGCAACGTCGGCTAAGTTGGCCTTTACGTGCACGTGTATTTTCCCTGAAGGGTAGTATACGCGTTTTACATCAAGCCCATCTATTATGTATACGTACGTATTACACGTGGCATTCTGCAAAAAAAAGGCTAGCGGCATGAGTATTGCTGACGGGAGTGATGGGACAACATTCATCAAGGAGCATGCAATGTTTTATGCCTACATCAATGGTGATCTCCAAAAGCCTTGAACTTCTAATGTTGGCACTGGTAATCGCACCGAAAACAGTATCTTTCCTACCCTTCAATAATTAAATTACTTTGCTCAGGCCAACTCATGTCCTGACAAAAAAATTTGCCCGCAATGCGAGATTAAAATATTCCAGAAAAATGGCTTTGGAGATATTTCACAGCACCGGAGGTAGTATACAAAATGCAGAATTTCAAGGAAAAAAGGCAGACGTACAGGAATTGAAGAGATGACATGGGAGTAAACACTGCTGCGGAAAGGGTGCCGCTGAAGTCATTATCATCCAAGTCCCTGTGGCAAATGCAAAGAAGAAGTTTGCACACAACACAGCATTATTAAGCAGATATGGGCATCGTCAATGATTTATTAGACTGTGTGGCCGCTGAAAATGCGGAGTGCATGTACATGTATCTGTGCTCAGTAAACATATTTACCCAGTAGCTTCAGTGGTTCAAATACAACTGATCTCCATGCAGTATCCCATACCTGAAATTCAAACTGCACCTTCTGTCTATAATTAAAAAAAAATGAAATTAAATTTCAACATTACCCCGTTGGGGAGATCATGTTACAAATATCCCTGAGAAGGGGGATACTTGCATTTCATAGATTCTTAGTTCTCTGTCTATATAATGCCTGAATGAAAATCTAGGTAGGAAAATTCAGTAAAACTCGAGCTGATCCCAAGACATCAGGTAGATTCCCCTCTGGATTTTATGATGGCTTGATGAGAAAAATCTTAGCAGGCAAGCCCTGCAGTAACATCGGGTATCAAGCAACTGTTAGTAGGGGCAACAATATTGTAAAAAGCAGCCCCTTTGAGTCAGTTTCTCAGCATTCGCGTCTCTCCAGTTACTTTCTCAGCCTGCGTGGAAGCCGCGCAAGAGGGCATTCAACTGGTTAAGAGGGGGGGGGGGGCTGCCTGCCGCAGGTATAGCGTAGCCCTACACAGTACATGAACACTGTCATGTACCGCCTGCATGTGTGTGGAGCACTATACGTCATGTACGGACTAGTCTCAATTGTTTGTACGGTAACTGTAGTATTTCCTGCATGTTGCAAACGCGGCATGTGAATCACGCAGGATATTGTATTTCGGTTGTAATAAGGCCGGGGAAGGGAACGCGGTGAGGCCTTTTTGCAGCTCCCACCCACCCAGTGCACACGCTGCTTTGGGGGACAAGCCCCACGTACTTGTTTAGGGGCTGAGTACTGGGCCCAGGCATGGTGTTGCCTGCCAGCTAGATATTAGTAGATAGCGTGATCTTGACAGCTGTACTTAGCAATGCTCTACATGTTTGCCTAACACGCACTAATGTAAACAGGTTGTTCGAATTCCTCTGGTAGGAGCCCCTCTTCCTTGGGAGAAAAAGCAATGACCCTATTGAGGCAATGTTTAGATGGAGACGTACAGGTGCTGCATCGCTGTCAGGCTGGACATCTGTGTCGGAATCAATCCGCTCATGTCATTATTCTCCAGATTGCTGCACGTAACAAGGCCATACAGGTTAGAAAGCAGCAGTTTGTAGACAGTAACTGAGGGGTGGATTGCTTCATTGGCAAACAAAGCAAGGCCTCTTTATGGAAGGACTCAGGGACGCTCTTCATTCCAAGGCAAAGAGAACTACAAGTAATACTTAAATCGGCCATTAAATAAGTATGAAGTAATCAGCATGCATAATAAAAAAAACATAGCTCTTTTTTGTGCATACACACAAAAATGTAAGGAAAAAAATTATGCAAGTTAGCAATATGCCTCTACCAATTACATAATTGTGTTACGATTGCCTGCATGCCAAGCAGAGCTAATAATGTACAGGGCACTCACGGTTGGTAGGAGAAGCCAGTGCACACCATGCAGTTGCTCCCTACCCAGCGAACCAAGAAGGCTTACCCATGCAGCACTCGCATCAAACCGCCCGTGTTGACTTGCGAAAGCAATACAAACCAACGTAGCACAATAAGTGGACCGTGTACATACAAGCTGGGAGGATCGATTCCTATTTAAAACAATGCACAGGCGTCACTCTGATATAGTAGCAGTTCGCATATTGGGACACCGATGTGCGAAGCGTTAGAGCTTGGGAAGACCTTTCCAACGTCGTGCCAACCGCCTAAATCAGATAAGGGACGTAGAAGATATCAGGTCCCGAAGCTGTGCCGCCGGGTCAAGGCGTGTCGGAACCAAAATTTAAGGCGTGACGGGCATAGGCACGTGGCAGGACATGCATTAGACCTGGTCGCCGCGTACAAAGTATTAGGAACCTTGAGGTATGGAACAGTCAGTCGTACATAATTGATTGTACAGGTCAGCACAGGAACTGCAAGTGACTGTTGGTCTTGCAGGCTCCTACCAAGGACTCATACTAATCAAGGCAGCAAATCAAGGTCATCCATCACCTGAGTGCTGGATAAACGCGGTGGATTTATTCCTGTACTGACTGTTGATATAAGGCCAAGGAAGGTAGCCATGGCAATAAAGCTAGAACCTCACGAGAGTCTCGGCGTCTTTCTAGTACTGTCCTACATGGCTCTACCTTCAAGGCTTAAGCATGGTTGTTGGAGTGGTAACCACAGGCAACAGTGGGCAGGTTAGAGGTTGGCATTGGGCGCTAAATGGCTCATCGCATTTGCTTGCTGGAAGACCAGTGGCGTCATGGTCAGGTTGACTAAATGAAGCCCCTCAACCGTCTCTTACTCGTACCCAAGGGACAGCACCAGGTGTCAAACTGCGCCACAAGTGCCCCCATCCAGCCTAATAATTATTTCCAGGCCATACTAAAGAAGCCAAGGATGCATATACGTGGGGCTACTTAGGGGTGTGTAAGTGGGTGACCCTACATCAAGGCCCTTGTTGTCTATAAATAGCATCCTCCATCAGGGGGGTACTGTGGGTGTGTTGTGTGGAACACTTACAGCATGAAGCATGGTGGATCCCATTTCCCATTAGAAGCTCTCAGACTGTGAGCGGCTGTCTTACAGTATCACAATGTCTTCCTTGTAAATTTTAATACAAACCAGTCCGATTTCCTTGCATTCTACAAGCGGGCGCTGCACCCACGCCAGCTACTTCACTTCAGGACTGGCCAGGACTTACAGAAATGTCAGCGATGTCAATGACCCGATACTTGACGGAAGGAAACCGTCCAAGTCATTCTTCCCCAAGTTCCTGTGCGCAATGCAACACATAGGCATACCAATGACGCCGGAGCGATGCATGCGGAAACAGTGATACAACACACTGCACACTGAGAGGCTAAAGCTCAACCAGATACATGTAGGCATGCAGCTTTGTTCATTGCTCTGAACCAACCGATGGACAAACTAGTGTACCCGGTACAAATATCTATATGTGCAAGTTATGTACAGTATATTCAGACTTTTAATCACATGAAAGCGAGAATACATAGGCTCAGGTCAACAATATACTGTACAATTAGAATTAAGTAAGATTGCAAGTGTTCTGTACAGGAACAGATGCTTCGTTAGCAAACGTTAACCCCTAAATGGTCTGGCTGCCGATTTTCCGCCTAAAATCGAGTTAGAGCCGACGCATCGGCCCCATCTTGGGCGACCAAATGCCGCGAAATCTATTGAGAATTAGGAAAAGTTTAGCTGAGAAGATCGAAAGTTTATAAAATTCTCTAAAGCATGGTACTATGTAGGGTTCGCATACTTTTGACAAAGTTATAGAGGTGTTCTGGCCGGTCAAAGTACAAGGGGTCAGGGTACTTTTTCACGTACAACGTGCATTCCGGAAAAAGACGACCTGGCCATGGCGGCTTGCGCCCACGCATGGCATTTACGCTTGCGTTCGAATTTTTCTGTCCAAACTCAGGAAATTGATTTTATACGTCCTAAAGATCATACAAGCCAATTTTGGTTCGCGGGAATGCCATTTGATAGGTGTCGGCAGCGTTCTTGCTGGAAAAAACTGCGATCAGGCCGGACGATAGAAACATTGACAGCAATACCTTTCCGGCGTATTTTAAAGGATGTATCTTTTTACTTTTTATGATGATTTGGTCGTAAACGTGCAAGGGTGGCCAGAAATTGCCGAATCTAGCGACCATGCTGCACAACTTTGGTGTGCCACAATGCGCCATTTTGCCGCCACCGCCTGGGCCAAGGTAATGCCAGCCATGCCAGGTAAAGCTGAAGCATCGTTTTCTTGAACGAGCTTGGAGAAGGGGGGCCGACTAACAAGCAGAATTTACTAGCTGGCCTCATTTATGCGGACGACATCACGCTCATCGAGAAGCCGGAGTCTGCCCAACTTTGGCTGGACTGCCTGGCGCTCGAGGCTCGGGCGGTTGGTCTAGAAATCAGCCCCAAAACGGAGGCCCTGGCCCTCGGCATGGCAGGGCCCCCGCCCACACTCCGCCTCTTAGACGACACCGAGGTCAACTACCCTCCTTCAGGCCGCTTCAAGCTGCTCGACAGTTGGCTTCCCGACTGCGAGGACGACCTGACGACACGGATCGGCATGGCGTGGGCGCAACTCCATGACCACCGCCGCTGGTGGAGCAACCCCGCCCTACCCCGGATTGTCAAGTGTGACCTCTTCACGGTCGTCAATCTGACGATCCTGACCTACGGCGCCGAGACCTGGACACTGACGCAGGAGCTGGAGCAACGACTCGACGGCACCGTCACCAAGATGCTGCGCAAGGCCCTTAACATCCCCTTTGGTTTGCACATTAGTAATGAGGATTTGTACGCTGATTTGCCCTATGTTTCCCACATTATTAGGCACAGGCGCCTGGGCCTTGCAGGGCACCTGGCCCGCACAGATCAGGTAGACACATCATATAGACTAGCTGGCACCAAGCCCGCCCAGACTGGGCGATATGTCCTCACCTGGCGTGCCCCAGGCTGCCCGCAGCAGGGCCGCCACCCGTGGACTTTTCGTGATAGACTCGGAATGGACATGTGCTACACTAGACGTGACGGGCTCACACCCGGGCTGCCTCCTGGTTTGTCTGTAATATGGAGGCAGATGGTACGCAAGGATAGATGGCAAGTAGTGATGAAGGAGACCACCCCCAAGTCTGTGGGGGCTCCGCGTGTGACCGCGTATATTCTGATTCGGCACGCCGCAAAGGTGAAAACCATTTGCGTTCAGTGCCGGTCCGCGGAAAACGCGATCTGCAAATGAATCCAGGCCAGAATCGAACTGGGGACCTCTCGCACCAACTTTTTGCTGACTATAGGACGGACGTCTCCTGATCCTAAGGAATCGCCAACTGACACCTACAGTCATCCGCAAAAGTTCTCCTTTCCGGGGAGTGATGCAAGCCTTTCGGCTTTGGTACTAGATAAATCATTCGAGATCTGTGTGTGTAGGAGTACTACACACGTGTCCACTCGAGACTTGTTCAGTATGCGTATGGCATTCATAGCGATTCGGGCCGCGGTGCCCACACCCCTGTAACTAGGACCTAGATAGCTTACACCATCCATTCCATCCCTTGTTCCCCTCCCACTGAGGACTTATGCTCACGTGACGCAGTCACGTGTCTATTAATTAATTAATTAATCGTTTTCTTGTCGATGTATGACGCTTATGTATACATTCTAGCTTGTGTACACATTCTTTCTTCATTACTCATGCTCTTTCTTGACCATGGCCTGGCCCCTTCCTAAAACACCATTCTTAGATGCTTCCCTCAGTCAGTTGACCTGCCATAGTGTGATGGTGATAAGTTTTAGAGGCTGTATGGGTTTGAATCCCTCCATATATGTTTGTTATACATTTCCCACACACATATTGCATGAGTGTGAGGCAGTTGGCTAGTCTCTGTGGCATCATCAAGCATGTAACTGGTGCGTAAAAGCTTCCCATTGACAGCATGTGCCACCAGGTGTGCTGGCCATCACCTGGCAAGCTATAGCAGCTTAGGCCTAGTTTATACTTGCTAGGGCAGGCTGAAATAGGCTCAACATCACTAGTTTGTTGGTGGCTGCCTCCTAGAATGCATGCCTTGCGTAGGGTATCCGTACCACGTTACCTACGTGCATGGACAAGGTGGCACCTGCACATAGGTGCCATATAAGGGCAGTGTGATGATGCAATTATGTTTCCCCATCATTGTGGAAGGGAAATGTATTGTATGACATGGTTGGTGGCCATATTAGTAGGTAGTATGCCCACCCCTACCCCCTTGGTTGCTTTTTACCAACGGTACCCCTATGGACTGTACCGGGTGTAACTGCTGGTATACCCAACCAAATGATGACCCCAATGGTTCAAACTGTTCAGCAACTAATTGTTTATCATCCCTGAAGTGGTGGGTGCCTAGGTCTTATAACATAATTCAAACTGCACATTCTACCAAAAATGAAAACGCACGTCTTGACCCCCCTGACTTTGACGGCAGTTATACATGGCCTATCCTGCATATATGTAAGGTTGTGATAAACCAACCGGAAGGGCAACTCATGGACATGCTTGGCCCCCAAGGACAGCCATTGGATATGGGTAGGTTGGATGGCATCTGGTTTGCAAAATTGTTAAGTTACAGCGGATTTATCGGCTGGATCTCGGCCCATTTACATAGGGGTTAAAGGGCGGACTCGTCCCACTTGGGGCAACACAACCCATGTTAGCTATTAACAACGAATGCAGAAAACTTACAAGTATTGCAACTCGGTAAGGCTCCCGATCGTTGACGGAATGGACCCCTCAAGGTGTTCATCGTCATAGATTTTCCTGTGCAATCGATATAATGATAATCGTAGAAATTGAAACGTCACTGTGTGTGACAGGGCATCAGTATTGTACATTCAAATAATCAATCAAATGAGCTGCCAGAAAAATCAGGATTTCCACCTTCAACTATTCACGCCTTCGCAATCACCCGTCAGTACTCTAATTGGGGTGTTTGCATCGATATTAAGTACAAAGAGTATGTACACTATAACCACCCCAAAGGTACGTACTGTAGTGCAGGCATACATTACTATTCTCTGAACCTAAATTCCTTTATACAGGACAGTGCGGTGGGAAATCACCCGACTGGTCCGCACTTGGGTGTTTGGTGGGAGTCACTGCCTAACATGTAAGTGGGATAGGACATCTGCAGTGCAATCCCAGCTGTAAAACAAACACTGAGACATCCATAACATATGCATTGCCTGGTAACTTGAATATGCATGGTCACAATGAACGCAGATTACTTGTGTAGCTTCAAACACCTTGTGATTGCATCAGCTGATGTGAGTTTCAATCCATCAATCAATCCTTCGTCACGTATTGCTTGATGCAGGTTGTTGTTACCAGCCGTCATACATACATGTACACACACAATTAGACGTACATACAAAATCAAGCATTGACCTACTAATTGCAATGGCATACAGCAAATATCCCCTAGCTCATTGTAGATAATAATGAAAACGTACAGACTTCTCAGAGCCGTCAAGCTTCCCAGCGCAGATGAAAGAGTTCCAGTAAGACCGATGCTGGTGATGTAGGAAAGAGAGTAAAATCCCACAAAAACATTCGAAGAAAACACTGCGCTACCTGCATGAGTGACAACTGACAGTTCTAAGAAGCTCACACCCCCGGGGGGGCGGGCGAGCAAGCGGACGGGCGGGCGGGCGGCAAGCGGGCGGGCGGGGGGGCGGCGGGCGGGCGGGGGGCGGGCGGTGGGTGGGGGAGACATTCAAAGAAAACACTGCATGAGTGAGAACTGACAGAAGAAGCTCACACCCCCGGGGGGCGGGCAGGCGGGGGGGCGGGCAGGCGGGCATGTGGGCAGGCGGGCGGGCGGGCGGGTGGAAGAGTGGGTGGGTGGGTGGGTGGGTGGGTGGGTGGGTGGGTGGGTGGGTGGGTGGGTGGGTGGGTGGGTGGGTGGGTGGGTGGGTGGGTGGGTGGGTGGGTGGGTGGGTGGGTGGGTGGGTGGGTGGGTGGGTGGGTGGGTGGGTGGGTGGGTGGGTGGGTGGGTGGGTGCCAGGGTAGGTGGGTGGGTGGCATCTGGCATGCAATGGGAAATCCAAGCACCAGCAACAGATCGCAACTAGGTTGTGTGAGCTAATGTATGTAAGTTGAAATGCCTAGAGAGTAGATAGTAGCTTCAACATAATATCACTCTCAAAGGGTGATACTGTACATTTCTGCCAACTTGTACAAACTAAGCTGACTTTTTGTATCTTCCTATGTAGCCTTGCTTGCTGTACAGTCCAAAAATAATCCTTTGCCAAAGTATGTTGAGATGCTGATGAGCTTTGACGGGGCCATGTTCTTGGTCACCATGCAGGGCATATGTCCCAGCCAGGGCTGCTACAAATAGGCTCCCTATCACTTAACGAGATTGACGAGTGTGAGCTCCTGGTCTTTCAGACGAACGACAGAATGAGACATTGTAGCAGCAATGCCAAGTCCCTCCCTCCCTCCCTCCCTCCCTCCCTCCCTCCCTCCCTCCCTCCCTCCCTCCCTCCCTCCTCCCTCCCTCCCTCCTCCCTCCCTCCCTCCCTCCCTCCCTCCCTCCCTCCCTCCCTCCTCCCTCCCTCCCTCCCTCCCTCCCTCCCTCCCTCCCTCCCTCCCTCCCTCCCTCCCTCCACTAGTAACTCGTTTCTGATTAAAAAACTGATAACCCTGATAAACGCCTGATAAAACTGATAAACACCTGATAAAAAAAAATCCGAGTGACTGATAAACGCTGATAAACGCTGATAAACACTGATAAGCACTGATAATATCAGGACGCATGGTTGATAAATCCTGATAATTCCTGATACATATGTGCCTAAAACTGACTTTTTCATATAAATTTTATCAGGATTTTATCAGGAGCATGAAGCCAACCTGATAAAACTGATGAAAGGCACTGATAAACAGCACGGCACTGATAAAGGCAACTCACGGCACTGATGAAGGCATGACATTCACACCACCAGACGAGGCACTAATAAAACTGATCAAAGGCAATGATGGCATTGAATCTGAGTGAGACAAGGAACGGCATATGCAAAAGAGGTGATGTGCTGAAACATGCCGCATACATCCACACGCAAAACGGACAATTAAACTAGTGTACATCAACACGCAAAACTGACAATGATATTGAGGCCTTTTAATGAATAACAGATGTGATGTAATGCATGAGTTCAAAGAGTCTAAAAGTTGCATACATCACAACTATTGTCGCTCAATCACATCTAATCCCTGATGGAGCTTGATAACTCCTGAGGGTCTAAGCATAAGCAATGACACCAAGAGCGTGATGAAACGTGAAATTATTGAGGAAGTCCTCAAGAAATGCGTACGTATTGAGATTTCGCACAAACACAGCCACATCAAGCAGGCAAGCCTGCCAATCATGCAACGAGGCATGATTAGCAGTACTCGAAGGGCGCAATGGACACAAAATTGATATCGCCTGAAACGGAGGGTCAAGCAAGATTCAGTTCAGCGTGGAGGAAACAAATGATAGCCAGGCACCATGGCGTGCGAAACACATGTAAAACTGGTGAGGCCACAATGAGGGCGAGAGTGACAAAGGTGTTAGGCATGAGAAGTGGAACAGCCATCGCCAGAACAAACCTTTTAAACGGATTATCTACGTACGGCCGCTTGTAATCATTGCCTTGTTTGCTACCTCAGGGGTAAAAAGGATTTTACATTAAAACTGACCAAATCGCATGTTTCATCGACTGACGCTCTTCAGAAGAAAAAAGATCGGATACACTCAAAGTCGGGGTTGGGATGATTGATGATGCAGTCCAGTTGACGGACCCCAGACTAATTGCTTGATGCATTATGAGGAAAGGCCAGTCCTGCTCCGATGCTGAGCTAACGATACAGTACTGCCAAGAACCATATTGAAAGCAATCTCAGCGCAAGAGCAGTGTAGGGGCCGCTGTATTCTCAAAACGGAACAAAAAGCGGATGGACTGGGACTCCGCATGCCGGTTTGGGCAGTTTACTCAATTCATTCAACATGCCCCAGGTTCAACACCTCGAAATCTATTTGCCAGCGCTGCAAGGAAAACTACCGGCGGGTCACAGCTAGGGCTAAATCTAAACAGGTGACTGAATTAGTCCGAATCCCGAATTGGTAATGCCGTGTCTATTCCGGCCTACCATGGCTGCGTAAGGCGTTTATGGAATGGTGCGGCTAGGTGCAGCGTTGCGTAGCTTCATCGGAAGTAAAATTTTTGTGACACTCGCTTCATCGGAAGTAAAATTTTCGTGACACTCGCTAATCCCGTTGGGCCTAACGGTAGGCCCAAGGGTCTACCAGGTTACGGTTGGGCGAGATCGGGCGCAAAGTTGAAAGTTTTTGGAACGGCAGTTTGGAATCGTCAGTCAGTTTATTCCACGGCACAGTAACGGGCGTGGGAATGAACTGATGACGAAGCCGTACCTTCATACCATAAAACGATAGGCAGGTACTTATATGATACAAACCTTACTGAACAATCTTCATTGGATGTTCTCACTTAGTGGAGACTAACGTTTTGTTCCGTATGTTGTTTGTCGGCTGTCAGTCAGTCAGCCAACGAACAGAAATCGCCGTCGCCACAGTTTTTTCAGGAATATTCCCGGCTGAGACGGTTGTTTGACAGTGGCAGAACCAAGCGTTTTCTAGGGTCTGGCAGCACGGCAAATGATGATTGTACCTGCGGCTTTCATTGGCGAATACATGCTCCTGTCAGTTTCTCGGCAAGAGTTATGTAGATTCCGACGTTGCGACCGTTCCGTTCAAACTCCAGCTCTGCGCGCTGCGAGCCGCGTCCGTTGTGTGCAACGGATTGCGAGGGGAACGCGCAACGCTCACTATGTAAGTCGCAATGCAGAAGTGAAGGACTTGGCACGTATGTCGCAGCTATGGGCTAGGGGGAGGTTGACATAATTATGGCGCTGGGAGTGGCTCAACGCCATGCAGTGGTATCATGTGACCTTTTCAGTTTTCACGGGAACGAGTTTGTGATAGGGAGGTGTACACATTTACGGAATGTCATAGCTGTTGCGGCGTCTTCAAATATATGTCGATAAGGGAATCGGGGATGGAGGGAGAAACACAGGAGTACTGTCTATATTCCATCCTGTTCGCTGTTAGAAGTTCGAGTTCTGAAGGCTGTTAGTCACTCTAACCAGGTAAGCAAGCAGTCCTTGTTAACGGCCGGTCAACTTATGGTGACTTACGCACTCGTTTTGCATTCGAAACCCGCTTGCTGAAAAAAAAAAATTGACAGTATAGATCATGACGTTGTTTTCATGATCTTTTTTGTAGGAGATGGCCACATCCAGACAGCTAGGGGTTTTCCGGCTTGGGAGTGTGCTGTGCAAAGCGGGTGGGTCTTCCGTCAGGCTGCTCGAATGGCATTGCTCTGCATTGTGGATGGATCTGTGTTGGCCTTTCTACTTCGATTCTGCTCATGTATCTGTGCATGCCTGATTCCGTTGAACTGCGTCCGCATACATAACGATGCCACAGGCACGGCGACTCGTGGTCGGCTGCTAAAGCGCTGTCGAGACCTGATGGTGAGCATCATCCAGGACGTATTCGTTCCCTTTCGTTGTAAACGTGCCTTAGGTACCATCGTGAAAGGTTTTCCTCGTGTTTTTCCCTTCTGCGGTACATGGCATTTTTCCTATCCGATCCTCTCTTTTCCAAATAAAAAAGTGAGTGGTGATATTCCTATGCGTTCCTTCTGCTGTTGATAGCGGCTTGGTGGCTTCGTTGCAGTTAATTGCCCTTTGTTGAACTGCATGGCATGTTTGCCATTGATACGTCCTGAACCTCTGGCACAGATTTTACGTTTTCTTCCGATAATTGCTGTGCAATGAATGGATGAGGTTTGGCACCTGAATGCATAGCTGCTATGCCTCACAACAGGTTAGCGATGCCTTGCATTAACCATCCCCTCATTCCTGAAGGCATTGCCTTTTTTTTTCTGGGTTTACTTACAAAGTACCAATATGTGTAATGCGGTTATTGCTGTCAGACTAGGTAGGTGCTTGCTTTCTTGTTCCATGCTGTTCATGGACGCCTGGTCCGTGTCATGCAAGAAGATAGGGATGCCATCCAACATTGTGTGTGATGTCTTTGCAGAAGCCCTGATGCGTCTCTTTACATCTCTCTCTCTCTCTCTCTCTCTCTCTCTCTCTCTCTCTCTCTCTCTCTCTCTCTCTCTCTCTCTCTCTCTCTCTCTCACACACACACACACACACACACACACACACACGCGCGCGCGCGCGCGCATGCGCGCACTCCCACCCACCCACCCACCCACTCTCCCCCTCTTCCCCTCCCCTTCCCTGTTAACAAGCCATGATGCCTGTTAACATGCCGTGTTCTGACTGATGGCCGATGCATGTAATTGCTTTGTTAACTCGTCGTCTGTCCCTGGTCCTCTACGGAGGACTGAGTTGAACTCAGTCCTCTCTAGCCCCTAAATGGTCTGGCTGCCGATTTTCCGCCTAAAACTGAGTTACAGCCGACACGTCGGCCCCTTCTCGGGGGACCAAATGCCGCGAAAACTATTGAGAATTAGGAAAAGTTTAGCTGAGAAGATCGAAAGTTTATAATTTTCCTCACAGCATGGTACTAGGGTTTGCATACTTCTGACAAAGTTATAGAGGTGTTCTGGCCGGTCAAAGTACAAGGGGTCAGGGTACTTTTTCACGTACAACGTGCATTCCGGAAAACGACGACCTGGCCATGGCGGCTTGCGCCCACGCATGGCATTTACGTTTTCTTTCGAATTTTCTTACCAAACTCAGGAAATTGATTTTATACGTCCTAAAGATGATACAGGCCAATTTTTGGTTCGCGGGAATGCCATTTGATAGGTGTCGGCAGCGTTCTTGCTGGAAAAAACTGCGATCAGGCCGGACGATAGAAACGTTGACAGCAATACCTTTCCGGCGTATTTTAAAGGATGTATCTTTTTACTTTTTATGATACATAGTAGTCGTAAACGTGCAAGGGTGGCCAGAAATCGCCGAATCCAGCGACCATGCTGCACAACTTTGGTGTGCCGAAATGCGCCATTTTGCGGCCACCGCCTGGGCCAAGGTAACGCCATCCATGCCTGCAGGTAAAGCTTAATCATCGTTTTCCTATCGATGTTTGACGTTTATATATACGTTCTAGCTTGTGTAGCATATTCTTTTTGCATTATTCATGCTCTTTCTTGACCCTGGCCTGGCCCCTTTCTAAAACACCCTTCTTAGATGCTTCCCTCAGTCAGTTGACCTGCCACAGGGTGATGGTGATAAGTTTTAGAGGCTGTATGGGTTTGAATACCTCCATATATGTTTGTTATACATTTCCCACACACATATTGCATGAGTGTGAGGCAGACTGTTGGCTGGTCTCTGTGGCATCATCAAGCATGTAACCGGTGAGTAGAAGCTTCCCATTGTCAGCATGTGCCACCAGGTGTGCTGGCCATCACCTGGCAAGCTATAGCAGCTTAGGCCTAGTTTATCCTTGCTAGGGCAAGCTGAAATAGGCTTAAAATCACTAGTTTGTTGGTGGCTGCCTCGTAGAATGCATGCCTTGCGTAGGGTATCCGTACCACGTTACCTACGTGCATGGACAAGGTGGCACCTGCACATAGGTGCCATGTAAGGGCAGTGTGATGATGCAGTTATGTTTCCCCATCATTGTGGAAGGGAAATGTATTGTGTGGCATGGTTGGGGGCCATATTAGTAGGTATTTGTAGGTAGTATGCCCACTCCTACCCCCTTGGTTGCTTGTTACCAACAGTACCCCTATGGGCTGTACTGGGTGTAACTGCTGGTATACCCACCCAAATGATGACCCCAATGGCTCAAACTGTTCAGCAACTAATTGTTCATCATCCCTGAAGTGGTAGGTGCCTAGCTCTTACAACATAATTCAAAATGCACATTCTACCAAAAATAAAAACGCTCGTCTTGACCCCCCTGACTTTGACGGCAGTTATACATGGCCTATCCTGCATATATGTAAGGTTGTGATATACCAACCCGAAGGGCAACTCATGGAAATGCTTGGCCCCCAAGGACAGCCATTGGATATGGGTGGGTTGGATGGCATCTGGTTTGCAAAATTGTGAAGTTACAGCCGATGCATCGGCAGTATTTCTGCCCATTTAGGGGCTAGAGGACCGAGTTTTTGGGTTTCGTAGAAAATTCGCCCCGGTCAGAATGTTTGACAAAAAAAATTCTCTCAAAATTTATTCAAATACTACGTGAAAAGATCTTTCTTGGGCATATTTTTGGGATTTTTTTGGATTTGGTATGAGCGGCTAAATGTGCGGTCAAAGTACAGGTGGTAAGGGTACTTTTTCCTGTGAAACGTGAGTTCTGGAGATGCACGACCTAGCCATGGCGGCTTGCGCCCATGCATGCAGTTTACGTTTGCGGACGAGTTAGCTGTCCAAACTCAGGAAATAGATTTAAAATGCCATAAAGATGATAAAAATCCATTTTTAGCTTGCGGGGATGCGATTTACCCGGTGTCGGCACTGTTCTTGCTGGAAAAAACTGCGATAAGGCAGGTCGACGGAAGTGATGACTGCGCTTGCTTTCCGGCGCAACTTCAATGGCTGATAGGTTTCTTTCTACATTTTAACATGCACTGTATTAGAATAAATTAAGTGACAGTATAGATTTGATGATTTCGACCATTCTGTCACGTCATGGTCTATGTGCCGCAAAGTGCCACTTTTGCGGGCACCGCCTGGGCCAAGGTAACGCCAGCCGTGCCAGGTAAAGCCGGATAATCGTTGCCTCTTCGTTTCTTGATGTTCGTACATGAGTTTAAGCTTGCGAGGCGTTGTCAGGTTCAAGTCTTGATGCTCTATCTTGACCGTTGCCTGCCCCTCTCTAAAACACCCTTTTCAGATGATGTTATCAGGCATTTGCCTTAACCCAGTGTAGTTGTGCAGGGTTTTAGGAGCTGTGCAGGTTTAAACACCTTCATAGTTGTTAGTTATTCTTTTGCTACGTTCATACTGCATGATTGTGTGGCCACGGGCTGCGTCAAGGGTGCATTCAAGCTTATACGGGTGAGTGATAAGTCTTGGTGACAAACCACTGCCATCATGTGCCAGCAACTATGTTGGCCACATCATGGCAAGGAAAAACAGTTATAGCCATATCTAATGTTGTTAGAAACAATGGAAATATGCTTAACCTACCCATTATTTTGGTGGTTGACACTTATAACATAACCCTTTGTTGGTAGGTATCCAAGCCCATTCCCTACATGCATGCATAGTAGGCTCTCACTACATGATAGGTATGATATACCTGAAGTATGATGATGCAAGTGTGTTGTCCTGTAATGCTTGAAGGGAAATGAGTTGATTGGGATGGTTGGTGGCCACGGTGGTGTGTAGTATGACCGCACTTACATGCTAGCAAAGTTAGCAAAAGCCCCATTCCTCTCCTGAGGACTGAGAGTTTTTTATATGTTTCAGGCAGTTGCAGTGGCCAAATCGAGCCCAGTTTTTTGCCACGTTTCAAGAACTATATTGTTTACATGCCCATATTTTTTCTTCATGCACCAGGATTTGATTGAATTTTTCCCACTCGTTCTTATCCCGAAAAATGCAAATTCGCGAGGGGTGCCCAACATCCGTGTAATTTTCAGGTGTTCGGGTCAAGTTTTCACATATGCAGTATTTTTGCCAACAAAATGACATCTAGTACACCCCCGATCCACATCAAAACATTTGGGATGGACCCCCCACCTAGTCGCTACACGCGGTTGAAAATTGTCAACTCAGTCCTCCTGTGAGGACTGAGTTGGGACAGACGACGAGTTAATCCCTTCTTTCATTGCAGGAAGGCTGAAGTGGAAAAGCAAGAAAGGAGTGCATGGCCGCTGGATGCTCAAGAAGATGATGTTGAAAAGATCAGACGGATGTTCAGATCTTTTGCTCGTGACATAACTGATGCTACTATATATATTTCTGTTTGGGGCCATGGGGCCCCTGACCTCCGCCTTCTTCAAGGAGTGTTGCCGGCTCCGGGAGGACCGGCTGGACCTGGAGGGCCAGCGGGCCCCATGGTCGGCGCGGACCTGGACGTCATATTGGCGTCAGCGCTTGTCGGTGGCGCTGACTCGGGCCATGGCTGACATCATGCTCCGCCGTACGCGGGCTGATTTTGCGGTGCAGCAGGGCTATTAGGTTCCTCCGTTAGGCGTTTCCATTGGTCTTATCGTAGTATAGAGCTTTGACATGGCTCTGTATATAGGTTTATAGCTGGGCGTTTGCTTTGGTTTGAGTGATTTCACTCTGCTGTAAGTAATTATATTTTTAATATATATATTTCTGTCACTTAATATTGCATGGTAATGACTCTCGACGATATATTGCATGCTATATTTACGTGGCTCTTGATAAAGATGATCATTGATCACCGCAGAGTTGTTTGAACAAAGCTGATAAACCTGATGATTTGTGCCCAGTTTTATCAGTTTTTTTAGGTTCATCATGGTCCTCATAAAGCTGATAATTTATCACCCCTGAGTGCTCCTGATTTTTCTGATAATTCATCACCCCTGAGTGCTCGTGATTTTTTCTGATAATTTATCACCCCTTCTTTATCAGAAAAAAAAGTCAAAACTGTGCCTTTTTTTATCAGTTTTATCAGTAAAAAAAAAGCCATTATCAGGCCATTATCAGGCGTTTATCAGGATTTTATCAGGCGTTTATCAGTGTTTATCAGCGTTTATCAGCGTTTATCAGGTGCAAAAAAAGTGAAAAACTGACAATATCAGGAGCCAAGTTACTAGTGTCCCTCCCTCCCTCCCTCCCTCCCTCCCTCCCTCCCTCCCTCCCTCCCTCCCTCCCTCCCTCCCTCCCTCCCTCCCTCCCTCCCTCCCTCCCTCCCTCCCTCCCTCCCTCCCTCCCTCCCTCCCTCCCTCCCTCCCTAGCTACCTACCTACCTCCTTGGACCTCCCTCCCTCCCTCCCTCCCTCCCTCCCTCCCTGCCGCTCATGACCTCCATCAATCCCTGCCTGTCTACTTGCCTGCCTACTTGCCTGTTTACTTGCCCCCCCACACACACACATCCCCTTCCCCCCCTCCCCACCTCTTGACCACCACCACCAGCACCACCGCAAGGCTTGGTTCACGTATGCAGGATGAATATTTATTTAGCTCTAGGGTCTCCATACAAAATGGTTGAGTTAACTCAGGGAAAGAGCAAACATAGCAATCTGGAAAGGACTTACCCATCTGGAAGGTCTATGGCGATGACGCGGTCTCGGGCTGGGTTGCATGTGACAAAGACAAAATCGCAGGTAGGTACATCAAGATCCCAATCGAGGTAATCGTAGCGATTTTCAAATCCGGTGAAGATAGCTTGCAGCGCGCTTCGGTCCGTTGCTGCACACGTGTGGGTGGTGGGAACAAATGTATGATCACCAGAAGAGACATTTAAAAATGTCAAATTAAATTATACCATGCCTCCGTTGGGAGCAAATGGAACACATATCCCTGACAGGGGGTGATACGGTTCTTAATACATTCGAAGCAACAACCTGCAAGTGCGGGATGTAAGAGCCACCTGCTCTAGATGCACAGGGTGCACCTGTACCACCATCTATTCAGCAGCAGAGGTGCTGACATGGGGTGGAAGATCAGCATTAGCTGGGGAAAGCTGAAATAGGCTTAACATCACTAGTTTGTTGGTGATTGCTTCCTAGAATGAATGCATGCTTTGCGTAGGGTTTCCGTACCGCGTTACCTGCGTGCTTGGACAAGGTGGCACCTGCACATGTATAGGTGCCATATAAGGGCAGTGTGATGATGCGGCTATGTTTTCCCATCATTGTGGAAGGGAAATGTGTTGTATGGCATGGTTGGTGGCCATAGTAGTAGGTGGTATGCCCACCCCTACATACCCCCTTGGTTGCTTTTTAACAATGGTACACCTCTACGCTGTACTGGGTGTAACTACGGGTATACCAGTAGACCCAAATAATGACCCCAATGGCTCAATCTGTTCAGCAACTAGTTGTTTATCATCGACCTTGAAGTGGTAGGTGTCTAGGTCATATTACATAATCCAAAACGCACAATCTACCAAGAATGAAAACGGGCGTCTTGACCCCCCTGAATTTGACGGTAGTTATACGTGGCCTTCCATGCATATACATATGTGAGGTTGTGATAGCTCACCCCTTAGGGCAACTCATGGACATGCTTGCCGCCCAAGGACAGCCATTAGATATTGCTTGGGCCTTGGTTGTACAGGGGCTGGTTTACAAAATGGGGAAGTTACAGCTTATGTATCGGCTGTAATTGCGCCCATTGCGGGGTCATCATCGCCAGAAAGACTCATAATGGTTCTTTTTTTTGTTCGCCGGCACATGCGTAGCCACTGCAACGTCAGGTTGACTCTTCAAATCGGGTTGGCAACAAACGTGCTTTGCAGCTTTTTCTTCAGCAGTTCTGGCTGAAAGAATGTATTCTTAACCGAATTCTTAAACAAGCTTTGAAAGAGTACAGCTATGCAGATATTTTCTTGGAAGGCCAGTCTGAAGTGGACATACGGAAGAATGTGGCCCACCTCACATGGTGTCTATCTTAGCATAAGCAAGGGCTTTATATCCAGTTATCCTGAGATCTAATTGGTCAGGGGATATGTAGTGTTTGGTGTGCATGTGGTGTTGTGTGAGCTTTGGGCACCGTCAACAAAAGCAGGAGCAATTCCATTTTGGCGAAATCCCTCACGGTGACAAATCTCAACTATGGTGTGTAATTGGTTGCCAATACAACATATTCCAGGCTCCCTCACAACGTTTAAGGTTTAGGGTTTAGGGTTTAGGTCATGTCCCACCTACGCGAGTTTAGGAGCATGGGGGTGTTACTCCTAGGTGAGTTTAGGTGTTCCACCTAGGTGAGTTTGGGTGTTCAACCTAGGCGAGTTTGGGAAAATGGGGTGATCCACCGTGGTGAGTGGCAAGGTACGTACATGTACATATATGTGCTAGTACTTCTGTAAATATATCCAAGGCTCTGCCAGCAGCGAATCGCCATGTGGCAATCTTTGACATATGTACATACAGTTTAAGGGGACGGGACATGCGCGAATTTTTTGGCGCCCAAAAATTCGCGCCGGAACTGAAGCTAAAATTTCACGTGCACGGAAAAATTGTGCGAGACGACGGTGCGATGGCCGCGGTGATTGACGATCAGGCTCTAGAAGACGCGGCTGTTCAGGCCATTGTAGCGTGGAAAAATGAAAACGGGTACATTTGTATGGCACATTTGAGCTCGAACAAATCGTGTCCCGGGAAAAGCTAATTATTCTCGGCTCGGCCGGCAGAAATCAAACCCCTCCCCAGGAGGTCACGGACTCGTATAATAAGTTTAGAAACTTACGCAGCGTATCGCTGGTTTGCTGCGATAATTGGGTGGAGCGAGCCAGACGGGAGTGCCAAAGAGCTGCCGAAAGAGATTTACGACATTATTCGGCCTCGTTTTCCAGATTCCGCGTATGTGGGCTTCATACCCACGTCAGACAGATAACAGAATTTTTCGTGCAATATATCACGATTCCCGCAAACAGTAGAAATGGGCAGGGCAAAGAGGAATAAATTGGCGCAGCAGGGGCGGCGGGTTGCGGAGGTAGCCGCTGCGTGGCTAGGCGAGGATTTTGAGGCAGCAGCAACGCCTGAGCCTGCACGCAGGGGGCGCCCTCTCGGCTCGACCAAAGAGAAAAAGCCAGGTCGGCCGCGCGTACAGAAAGGGAAAAGGAAAAGCAGGGAATCAACAAGCGTCAGCCCAGCAACACCAGCAACGCGGGGATCGACCCCTGGTACTGCGAGGCCGGTGCGCAATCTACTCCGTCGAGCAGCACTTGGGCGGAAAAGGAAGGCACCAGTGATGTATCCGCCGTCGCCCAAGAAGGTGGAATCGCGAGGAAATCACATCATTGAAGGTATACACCTCGCGTCACACTGCGCCTGCCCCTACTCGTGGCCAGCCATTTGAGATGCCTCGTTTGGTGGTGGATGCCCACAATCTTGAGGCCATTCTTGGTGCCATGGCATGCCCCTCCTGCAAGCTGTGCACTGTCAAGATAGGGGAACCAGAGCTGCACGCGACTGCTGATCGTGGCAGCCCATCTTCTGTGGTGCTATGGTGCACTAATAGCAGCTGCGCGGGGGTGGATGGCAGCCCATGGTGGTGTACCAAAGACATCCTCTCCCCCAACTCTGACCTGCGGCCGGGTGTGGATCGCAATATGCTCAACAGCTTCATGGCAGTTGCTGGGGTGTTGTTTGGTATCAGCCAGCCCATGCTCGTGCGGCTAGCCACGCTCCTAGGGCTGAGGTGCACCACTGGGCATAGCACGTGGCGTAAGGATGTCGCAGCTGCCACGTCTATTGTCAAGGAGCACCCGCACGATCAGCTACATAATGGAGAACAGGGAGACGGTGCGGGCTTGGGAGCAGGAGCACAAGCGCTTTGGCGTACATAGATGGGGAGGGAAGGCAGGGCTGCCGCCTGACGCTGGATGGGTCATGGCCCAACCGGGGTTTTGCATCCCCTTTGGCCAGCAGTCGGTAATTCACGATGGCACTGGGCTGTGCGTGGGGCACCATGTCTCTGGCAACTGGTGTCAGGCCTGCGAGGTGGCTAGCAAGGCAGGCAAGGAGCCCGGTCCCCATGTGTGCTATCTCAACCACACAGGCAGCAGTAGAAGCATGGAAGGGGAGGGGGCTGTCTTCTTGCTGCGTGACCTGGCATCCACGGTTGCGGGCATCAGCACGGGGCAGGTGGTGCACGGGGAGGAGGGGGCAGCAGGGGAGGAGGGGGCGGGAGGGGAGAAGGAGGTGCTGCCAAAGGATATGGCCCAACGCTTGTACGCCGCTGAGGTGGTTAGCGATGGTGACACCACCTGGTTTGCACGGGTCAAAGACGACGAGTTCCTCTCAGAGGCAGGCCTCATCCCCGAGAAGGAGGACATCAATCACTTGGGGGGGTGTTTGTACAATGCACTGACCAAGCTCAAGAAGGAGCACCTGGACAAGCTCAGGGGGGTGCTATGTAGATTACCCCACAGTGAACTCCATGTGTTATTCCTTCCGCACGTGCATCCATGCCAACGGGCACATGGGGGCAGTCCACCTCAAGGGGGCACTAGCCAACGCACTGCTGCACTACTTTAACCCCTAAATGGGCAGAAATACTGCCGATGCATCGGCTGTAACTTCACAATTTTGCAAACCAGATGCCATCCAACCTACCCATATCCAATGGCTGTCCTTGGGGGCCAAGCATGTCCATGAGTTGCCCTTCCGGTTGGTTTATCACAACCTTACATATATGCAGGGTAGGCCATGTATAACTGCCGTCAAAGTCAGGGGGGTCAAGACGAGCGTTTTTATTTTTGGTAGAATGTGCATTTTGAATTATGTTGTAAGACCTAGGCACCTACCACTTCAGGGATGATAAACAATTAGTTGCTGAACAGTTTGAGCCATTGGGGTCATCATTTGGTTGGGTATACCAGCAGTTACACCCAGTACAGCCCATAGGGGTACCGGTGGTAAAAAGCAACCAAGGGGGTAGGGGTGGGCATACTACCTACTAATACCTACTAATATGGCCCCCAACCATGCCACACAAATGCACAATACATTTCCCTTCCACAATGATGGGGAAACATAACTGCATCATCACACTGCCCTTACACATTGTACATGGCACCTATGTGCAGGTGCCACCTTGTCCATGCACGTAGGTACCGTGGTACGGATACCCTACGCAAGGCATGCATTCTAGGAGGCAGCCACCAACAAACTAGTGATTTTAAGCCTATTTCAGCTTGCCCTAGCAAGGATAAACTAGGCCTAAGCTGCTATAGCTTGCCAGGTGATGGCCAGCACACCTGGTGGCACATGCTGACGATGGGAAGCCCCTTAACCCATAGTCCGGAAACAGTTCAATATATCGAACTGTTTGACCCCCGGTGGCGCGGCGCTCAATTCCAGGAGCGCCGCGCCACCCGTGACGAAGGAAAGTTGTCCGGTGGGTCTGGGAACACTTAGGGACGAAGGTGATGCATAGGTTTGGGGGAAATATTCGCCATAGCCTGGTAATTACAACGTGTATTGAGACAGTATCACGTGACTTTGGCGGGAAATTTTCACTCGCGCGCGCGTAACTAGATATGGTTGCCAGCGTGCCGTTATCAAGGAAATTTTGCGTCTCGCGGCTTGTAACGGTTCAGAATGTTGCTCAGAATGATGATGCGTGATTTTCGTAGGTCAGGGGTGGCCAGATGTGTAGCATTGGTAAAATACAGGTAGGAAATTACTGCTTTCTTGGTCGTCAGTACCAGATGAGTAATGGCATGTCATATTTCGATTTTCTTCTTCTGGCCGGCAGTCTGCGCCAGCCCGAGCACCCAGTTTTGGTACGGGACATCCGCAGCAGCGTCCTGTGAATTCGGATGCGTTTATAGGTCATCTTTGCACAGAACATCAACCTGGTAATCATGTTGGATGCATTCACTATGCGGCTATGGCGGCCTATGCCTGGAAAAGCATTAGCCAGTGTGAGATATGAGGGTCTCGGCCAGCAGAACCCGGAAAGGTCGTGATCGAGCCAGGTACGGCAACGTGTTTGGATGTCGTTTGCACGGGAATCTGTCGTTTATACATCGATTTTTCACGAGTGTATCAGTGCCTCTTGCAGCAGGTTTCCATGCCTGCTGTATGTCTGCTCTTAGCCCCAAATCTGCTCAGTTTGTGGTGTTTCTTTGGAGGATGCCATTCCGTTGATGCTGGTTTAGCACTTCTTTGTTTCCCAGCACTTTTGACAGTCCTATGTGGCTGTATACAATGCATAACTGTGTGGCATTTCATGGATGGCTGCTTACGCGCGTGTAACCCACACACGTAAGTGAGCGCATTATATAGGTCAGATGGGCTATCCGTGCGGTCTGACCCAAGGAAAGCATGGTGGCACTATCCAATGAAATTGTCCAATGTTAACCCCTAAATGGTCTGGCTGCCGATTTTCCGCCTAAAACTGAGTTACAGCCGACACGTCGGCCCCTTCTCGGGGGACCAAATGCCGCGAAAACTATTGAGAATTAGGAAACGTTTAGCTGAGAAGATCGAAAGTTTATAATTTTCCTCACAGCATGGTACTAGGGTTTGCATACTTCTGACAAAGTTATAGAGGTGTTCTGGCCGGTCAAAGTACTAGGGGTCAGGGTACTTTTTCACGTACAACGTGCATTCCGGAAAACGACGACCTGGCCATGGCGGCTTGCGCCCACGCATGGCATTTACGTTTTCGTTCGAATTTTCTGACCAAACTCAGGAAATTGATTTTATACGTCCTAAAGATGATACAGGCCAATTTTTGGTTCGCGGGAATGCCATTTGATAGGTGTCGGCAGCGTTCTTGCTGGAAAAAACTGCGATCAGGCCGGACGATAGAAACGTTGACAGCAATACCTTTCCGGCGTATTTTAAAGGATATATTGGTTTCTTTGTACTTTTTATGATACATGGTAGTCGTAAACGTGCAAGGGTGGCCAGAAATCGCCGAATCCAGCGACCATGCTGCACAACTTTGGTGTGCCGAAATGCGCCATTTTGCGGCCACCGCCTGGGCCAAGGTAACGCCATCCATGCCTGGTAAAGCTGAGTTATCGTTTTCCAATCGATATTTGACGTTTATATATACGTTCTAGTTTGTGTAGCACATTCTTTTTGCAATATTCATGCTCTTTCTTGACCCTGGCCTGGCCCCTTTCTAAAACACCCTTCTTAGATGCTTCCCTCAGTCAGTTGACCTGCCACAGGGTGATGGTGATAAGTTTTAGAGGCTGTATGGGTTTGAATACCTCCATATATGTTTGTTATACATTTCCCACACACATATTGCATGAGTGTGAGGCAGTTGGCTGGTCTCTGTGGCATCATCAAGCATGTAACCGGTGAGTAGAAGCTTCCCATTGTCAGCATGTGCCACCAGGTGTGCTGGCCATCACCTGGCAAGCTATAGCAGCTTAGGCCTAGTTTATCCTTGCTAGGGCAAGCTGAAATAGGCCTAAAATCACTAGTTTGTCGGTGGCTGCCTCCTAGAATGCATGCCTTGCGTAGGGTATCCGTACCACGTTACCTACGTGCATGGACAAGGTGGCACCTGCACATAGGTGCCATGTAAGGGCAGTGTGATGATGCAGTTATGTTTCCCCATCATTGTGGAAGGGAAATGTATTGTGTGGCATGGTTGGGGGCCATATTAGTAGGTATTAGTAGGTAGTATGCCCACTCCTACCCCCTTGGTTGCTTTTTACCAACGGTACCCCTATGGGCTGTACTGGGTGTAACTGCTGGTATACCCACCCAAATGATGACCCCAATGGCTCAAACTGTTCAGCAACTAATTGTTTATCATCCCTGAAGTGGTGGGTGCCTAGCTCTTACAACATAATTCAAAATGCACATTCTACCAAAAATGAAAACGCTCGTCTTGACCCCCCTGACTTTGACGGAAGTTATACATGGCCTACCCTGCATATATGTAAGGTTGTGATATACCAACCCGAAGGGCAACTCATGGACATGCTTGGCCCCCAAGGACAGCCATTGGATATGGGTGGGCTGGATGGCATCTGGTTTGCAAAATTGTGAAGTTACAGCCGATGCATCGGCAGTATTTCTGCCCATTTAGGGGTTAATATTCAGGTTCCTGACCCTCCCAGTAGATGTTATTATCTATGTAAGGGGATTTTGCTTACCTGAAAACGATCGTCTTTTGTCCAACTTTGGCAGTAAATATCTTGCAAAGCACTGAATGGACTCGAAATTTATTGCATATTCCGAAAGCCCTTGAAGTGTAGATACTCCTAGCCCCTTGGTTGGGGGTATTTGGAGTTGTGGCCTATGAGTTACGATTTTTTTCCATTTTCAGGGGTCTAAAAATGCCAAAAACCCATTCCCGGACTACATATGGGTTAATATTGAGGTTCCTGACCCTCCCAGTAGGTTATTATCTAAGGGGACTTTGCTTACCTGAAAATGATCGTCTTTTGCCCAACTTTGACAGCAAATATCTTGCAAATCACTTAATGCACTCGTGATATTATTGCATTTTCTGAAAGCCCTTCAAGTGTAGATACTCCTAGCACCTTGGTTGGGGGTATTTGGAGTCGTGGCCTATGAGTTATGATTTTTTGCATTTTCAGGGGTCTAAAAATGCCAAAAACCCATTCCCGGACTATGTGTGGGTTAATTGATTATTGTATATTTTATTAATATGAAAGAGAAAAAGCAGCATAGTGTAGGTGTTCCACCTAGGTAAGTTTGGGTGTTCCACCTTAAGGCGAGTCTGGGAAAATGGGGTGTTCCACCTAGGTGAGTTTAGATGTTGCCCCTAGGTGAGTTTGGGGTGTCTCACGGACGTGAAAACGTCTCACCGGCGTCTCACGGAAGTGAGCCGGCTTGTGTAATACATATGTTGAACCAACAATCGCTTCTTGAGCACCTGTGCGCAAAAATTTATGGACTGATGCACAATGCCATATGCACCCATATGGACTGATGCACATTGCCATATGCACCCATACAATGGTTAGTCGGAGTGCTACAAGCTCAATTAAAAATCACGGGAAAATCAGGGGGAAATAGTAATTTTTTTTTGTTCTCAACATTTTACATTGTTATGAGTGTTCTTGATGTAGATCCACACCTACAAGCTAATGCACAGTCACGTATGTATTTTGCACGTATTCTGCACGTATTTTGCCAGCCCGGCGTATTATACCCCGTATTATACCCTGACGTATTATACTCCCCGACGCATTTGCCAACCCGGGCTGCAGCAGCATAGCGGGTTTCACCAAGTTCCCCTCTAGTAATGGCAGGGAGCTTGCTGGAGCTCGGGGCCCGGGGTTAGGATGGATGCCTTCAGTAGTGAGGTCGCGGACCCAACCCGATAAAACAGCAGCCATGGACAGCCCGCGCGACGGAGCATCAGCTGTCTGAAGCTCGCTCAGCATCCAGACCCAGTGGGAGCGAGTATGTACTACATAAGGTATAAGCGAACACAGCTTGCGGCACTGCTTGTTTAGCCGGTTACTAAGAAGATGACCGACGGCACCCCAGTCCCTTTGCTAGGCAGTCTAGGGCGGCGTTAGAATCCACCAATCTCACCACCCCACGTCCCGAGACTCCTTGAAGACCGCTCCACCCCCTTCACCGCAGGTCACACCTCCTTATTCATGCGCATGCTCCGGTCTCGCTAGCAACTTCGGATGCCCACACACAACCTGCCGTGAAGCATCGCCCGCATCGCAGTGTGCGTCAAAGGCCTTGGCCCCACCATCGAGGTTAGCTCGTCGGGAATAAGCAACGTTGGGTAGCACCGCACCTCCCGTGCCTGCACCAGTTCCGTCACATCGCAATTGGCTCCATCGCAGCATATGTAGGCCACCCCTTGCCCATATGTAGCTTGAAGCATCTGTTGCCACCACCACTGGGGCTAGGGAGGCTGCACAATCCAGTGACTCTCAGCATAACAGCTAGGGCAGCTGCGCACTCCAACTCGTCCCTCACACCTTCCCACAAGGGCCAGCTCGTCAGCCCCCACCCGTTTAGGTTGATGAACTTGAAGCTTTGCTGCCAGATAGAAAGGCAGTGTGGACTCCGCATCTGCAGCCACAACAATCGCCCCACAATCGCAGCCAGCCCTTCAGCACTAGCGCGTCCCCGTTCTAGAATAGCAAGGGTATGGGCCACGGCTAGCACTAGCTGCTTTGCCGTTGGCTCCAGCACGCCATTACGGCGGTACACCACTCCCAGGGCCTCCAATCTCTCCCCCTCCATGCTGGCCTTGATGGTCTTCTTCGCGGAGGGCACTAGGTCGGTAGGGAGGTACCACACATCAAACGCACTCAATAGTAAGCGATTCACCGACTGACACGTGCGCACATTGCTTCCCACCAAGTCATCAATAGTGATAGACGGCATTTGGGCCGGGGGGCCCTTCAACACATCACCAAGTCAATCTGCATTTCCCCAGTGCTCCGGCCCTCCTTGTACTTGATGACCAACCTAGTCGGGATACCCCACTCATTGGGCACCACAGCCAGCTACCCCGCACTTGTGAGGTACTTCACCTGCCGCCTACAAAGGGTCCAATGTAAAGGGTCCAATGCAACCGTCGCACCGTCGCATGGAGCACCAACAATCTCATGTATGGCCTCCCCTAATGCCACGGCATGTGAGTGCCTCATCGTCAGCGCCTTTAACACCGTCCACACCCGCCTCAGCCTTCCAGGGATCCCCACCGCTGTAGACCACACATCGGGTAGCCCTTGGTAATCCCACCACCACTCGGACAGTGACTTGGATAGAGTACTCATAGGACACCAAGTCACTCTTTGCAGAGGAGCATCGACCCTTCACATAGACGTCTGAGATGATGCCCGGGTGGGGCAGCACAGTCTTGGGGGCACCACCCACAGCCATGGTTGCCGAGCCGTTTGTTGTCTATGAACCTCTGCTACCCCTCCCCATTTGCCACCCCAAAGCACCCATCCACCCACTTGGGCCGCTCCCCCCGAACTCCGTCATCCCCACCTCAGCCGCCCTGCCCATGAGCTTGCCCCACTCCTCCATAGAGCAACCCCGGCTGGGGCTACATAGGCACATTCAAGTATTCGGCAGTGGTAAGCACCTCCGGCTTTACGCAAATCTCCTTGGTATAGACCTCACTCCAACTTGGCCGGGCAGCCAGCAAGTCTACTACATGTAGCAACCTCGCCTTCCCCACCCATCCTTCTTAGGCAAGCCCACCGCCTCTGCCCGTACTTAGTTGGTCTGCTTCGTGCTTATTTAGTTTCCCAGATATCAAGTCTGCACCTCCTTGTTAGGGACTGTCGCGATGCCCCCTACTTGGCGACTGTACCGCTCACAGTGCTGTGTGACCCTTTTCAGGGCCTCCTCTGTCCCCGTAGAGCTCGTGCCTCCCTTTTGCAGAGAAGGGTCTGCCCCGCACACCAATTCAGGCACTTGACCACCTCAAAATGTATTGTAGGGTGTTGTTCCAGCGGCGGCAGGTTGCACGCTGGCGTCTGAGTGCTGACCTCACCCTCGACCCCACGAGGTGCTTAGAGGCACAATAGGAAGAGGCAGCGGGAAGAGGGAGCGGTTTGCTCTCTGGGCTTTCACGTGGTCTGCTGGTCCCATGGGCAGGGTGCTATTTACAGCACTCGCGGGACATGGATATGGGACTAATGACATGAACCCCAAGAAGGTTAATGTGCAAGTGTGCTTTGGTGCAATATTTGCCAACAAATCCCTTTCAGAAAAATATAGCATTTGTGCAAGAGAAAAAGACTCAGTCCATTCTACATAACAGACTGAGTTTTTACCATAAGAGAGCCAAGCACCTTTACCCTGTCAATGGCAGATGTTGGGATCCTGAAGTGCGCCAGGTCCAAACTGCTATTTACGGCCCTTGCAGGAGCTAGCGCACCTATGACAAGAAAGTTGCCTTGCGAATTTCCTGGCCCATTTTCCTGATGGTTTACATAAAAACCAACACATTAAAATCAACGACAATGAAAGACGCATAGAATTTCCATCAAGCCACAACGGCCAGCTTCGTTCCCATAGCCGTGCAAAAAATTGCGATGTCGCTATGAAAAGCTTATCAACACAGCTATACGCTTCGGTGAACGTCACCCAACTGGGTACACGCCATCATTATGATTTGATAGTCATGCATGCGAATTTGGAGGCTTAATCCAGAAAATGCTGTGCACAGCTAGAAATTAATATCTGTCCTCACCATGGTTGCTAGGTAGCCACTACTTAGCTCAGGGAGACTGCATCTGAGAACGGCGAGAAAAGAACGAACCTATGTTAGTACTTACCTAAGTCAAAAAGTTGGATGCCAGGCGTGACTGTTCCATGGGAAGTTACC
>RPFO01000953.1:75000-88465 GCA_009746045.1 Mesostigma viride | reverse complement strand
ACGTGAGTACTCATGATGAAAGTTTAGTGACTAATTCATTCATACTATGACCGACGTATTGATATAGTGACCAAGGGATGCAGGAGCATAAGCTACGCCTCGTGGATACACTGCAGAGGCAATGAACACGACGCGCATCATACTGCAAGCGAGGGAGGTGTGAAAAATGAGAAAAAAATGGTAGAGCCATTTGTTTGAAAGCTTTTGATATATCTCCTCTCTTTTCTCCCTGGCCTGCAGCATGATGCGCGTGGCGTTCATCGCCTCCACCGTATAGACCAGCCGCTCGAGCAGTCCGGCCTTGGCAAACAGGCGGCAGAAGTCGTTCTTGGGCGTGGGGGACTGCATCTCAAACACCTTCCAGACGTCGTCGATGGCCATGTGGACCATCTCGCTGCGTGACAGGTGGCATTTTGCGCAGTTGAATAAATCACGTGAGGGCGCAGTGACCGAAACCAATACAATGTCAACCAATTCAACCATGAATGTGAACCATCTCGCTGCGTGACAGCTGGAAGGGGAGATTCCATAAAACCAAAGGACGTTTGTCTTGTGAGCCAATACATGGGGCAGTGTAGCAACTAGCGACAGTTTGACAGTTTGACGCTTTGACGGTTTGACGGTTTGACGGTTTGACGGTTTGACGGTTTGACGGTTTGACGGTTTGACGGTTTGACGGTTTGACGGTTTGACGGTTTGACGGTTTGACGGTTTGACGGTTTGACGGTTTGACGGTTTGACGGTTTGACGGTTTGACGGTTTGACGGTTTGACGGTTTGACGGTTTGACGGTTTGACAGTTTGATAGTTTGACAGTTTGACAGCTTGGCAGTGTGTCGGTTTGCAAAGTGAAACAACCCATGCCCATCCGTTCAACAACCCGACAATGTGGACCGTTTCACTGGTTCGTTGCGGCCACGAGCTCCCAGTGGTGAGGGTACAAGGCATTGTTACAGAGCTGCCAAGGTACATGTGTCCACGCACACAAGAGAGTACATGGCCCCAATGGTGCCGCAAGAGCACACGGCAGCGCAAGAGCACCCACGCAGCACGGCAAGAGGAGAGCAGCAACGCAAGAGGAGAGCACCCATGCAGCGCCACAAGAGTATATGGCCCACATGGCATCGTGGGCAGCAGGAGGGTGGCGGCTGTTAAGCGCAAAGCATGTTGGCCATCTCACTGGGTGGCGGATGTCAGTGGTAGGGTGCAAAACATTGTTATGGAAAATGATCACGTTGAATGCACAAGACAAGGGTATGCAGTTGTGCAAGCCGCTAGCTTATACTTTTTGTGCGCCAATTTCTCATCAGCACAAGTCCTTGCGCAAGGATTTGTGCTGATGAGAAATTGGCGCGGAAAAAGTATAAGCTAGCGGCTTGCACAACTAACGCGTGCCAATTTATGCGTGTTCATCAATATTTCTGTTCACCATGCACCCACCCGTACATGGTCCAGATGGTGTTGCCTTCGGTAAGCGGGCAGTCATATACAAGCAAGTCGAGGGACCCACGCGCTGTTTTATGGTGGCAGTGCTTTGCGAGCAAGAGAAATGCCAATGGCAGTGCTTAGGAAGACAGAGAGTTTCAAATTGCAGTGCCTTGCAAGGAAGCAATACAACGCAATTGGTGGATGGGAAATGTTGTTTCATGGTGGCATGCGCGTTGACTCGCTCCTGGATCTTGCACCAACTCAACCAAGGGCGACGGTTGCCAGGGGATTGTGCCGTTTACAGTTGCCCTTGACAAATACATGGGTCAACAGGGGTGGAAGAGTAGGTGGCGGGCGGGGGGGGCGGCGGGCGGGCGGGCGGCGGGCGGGCGGGCGGGGCGGGCCGCGGCGTCGCGGGGGCGGGCGGGCGGGCCGGGCGGGCGGGCGGGAGCGGGCGGGCGGGCGGGCGGGCGGAGGCGGCGCGGGGCGGGCGGGGGCGGGCGGCGGCGACGGCGGGCGGCGGGCGCGGGGGGCAGGCGGCGGGGGGGCGCAGGGGGCGGCGGGCAGGCGGGGGGCAGGCGGGGGGGGGGGCAGGGGCGGATAGAGCATTATCAGCATTATTACAAATTGATACTTGGCACAAGAGAGGAGCGAGCACTCACGTGTACTCCTCGTAGTTGGGCTCAAAGAATACCACCAGCACGGGCAGCCCCCGACATGCCACAAACATTTGCAGTGTGAGCGTGCTCGTGTGGCACATCTGCCACATGAACGCGGCGGCCTGCGAGAGTGGAGCCGGGCGGGGAGTTGTCGCAGACGCAAGCGCGACCACCGTGGAATTCATGGTGGTGGTGGTGGTGGTGGTGGTGGTGGTGGTGGTGTGGGTGTGGTGGTGGTGGGTCGGTGGGTGGTGGTGGTGGTGGTGGGTGTGGGGTGTGGTGGTGGTTGGTGGGTGTCGTGGTGGTGGGTGGTGGTGGTGGTGGTGGTGGTGGTGGTCGGTGGTGGTGGTGGTGGTGGTGGGGTGGTGGTGTGGTGTGGGTGGTGTGGTGGTGTGGGTGTGGTGGGTGTGGGTGTGGTGGTTGGTAGTGGTGATGGTGGTGGTGGTAAAGCCAGCAGCGGCGGTGGTGGTATAGTGACCCTCCCGCTTGGTTAGATGCAGTACACAAGCATGGCCACCCGACCAACCTCAGGAGCGTGAGCGTGTGCGTAAGCATGACCACCGTGGTGCTAATGGTAGCGTGACCATTGTAGCGCGACCAGACAAGTGCTAATGGTAGCGTGACCAGATTGACTTCAAGAGTGACCCTGCTACACAGGCGTGACCCGTGAAGTAACTGTACCGACAGCCGGTACAAGCCACCAATCGCGCACCTTGTAGCGCTACCATGTCGTCGGCAGAAGTGTGAGGGGCTGAGAGCAACATCAACCATGACCAGGAATAGCACCGAGTACTACTGTAGATACATGCCAAAGAATATATGCAATGCCCAATCCTGATGCCCAATCCTGCTGCCAGCTGCTCCATCCATATTTCCGATCCTGAGGTTCTACTGTAAAGCTTTATTCCTGAAGCTCCATCCAGCTACTAACCGTGGAACCCTATGACCTAGCTGTAGCAGCAACCCTTCCATCTCACTAACCGAAACTAACTTCAGAGAACCACGATTTCTGCAGCTGGGTCCTGCAGCCCAATTGTAGCGCTCCCTTCTAAGTCACTGCCCTAGGGCGCAAGTATTGAACCCACATCTAGTGATCAACCCTCCAGCGATTCGAATGCTCAACTCCACCACTCAGATGCTCAGATGCCTTACATGCTCGGCCGCAAGTAGCTAAACTTCGCTACTTGTGGCCGAGCACCCACGGAAAACATAGTTTCTCCGTAACTAGTTCTTTTATTCTAAGTCAGCGCTTTCTATTCCAAATTCGCCACTCGCCGATCTCTTTTCTAAGCTCAGAGCTCGGTCGACCCACCTGCATGCGCACGGCAGGCGACCAATCCGGCCCCGCGAACCGCATGACCGTCGGGATGAGGCCCACGAGGCACAGATTCTCCTGGAACTCGGCATTCCCTTCGATGATCTGGTTGGCGAGCGCCAGCACCGCCACCAGCACGCTCGCGTTGCTCACGTCTAGCATCTCCATAATAGGGATCACGCCGTGGTGGGTGACCAGGTGGACCTTTTGCGCAGGGTTGGCCTTGAAGATGGAGATAAGCTGCTGGCATGCGGAGACGATGCTGGCCTCACGCTGGTCCGGGCGCAGCATGGCGGTCAGCCGGGCGATCTCGGCCGCCTGTTTTTGAGCACGTGGGGGGTCGGGGGGATGGCATGGCAATGCGGAGGTGCGAGTGAAAGGGCCAGATGAAATAGAAACCAAACTCATCAATTTGTTCTGGGCAGGGTCGTGACGGGATGGATGGAGCGTTGCCGTAAGCCGCGTGGCCTCGACCGCCTATTGGCAAGGGGGGTCCGATGAGGTGGCGTGGCAGGGTAGGACGAGTGAGATGTTAGGAGACTAAGGGCCAGAAGGGGGCTTTGGGCCGTATTCCATCAGACAACATGGCCCTCAGCCGCGCGATTCGGCCACCTGTCTGTGGGGTAGGAAGAGATAGGTGAGCTCATGTGGAACCGAGGGGGGTTCATGTGGACTTGATGTGGTAATGATGAGCTCATGTGGCAAACCACGGGTTGAGGGACAAGGCGGAGAGAGGAGATGTCACGTGATGGCGATGCATGTCATGGATTGCCAGCATGGCAGCCGGGCGATCTCGGCCGCCTGTTTGGGGCACGGGTAGCTGGACTGGCCGGGCGAGCGTAAAGGGGGGGGGGATGTCAGGATAGGGTGAGCCGAGGGTCAATGGATGGGGTACGGTGGTGAGCCGAGCAATCTCAGTCGCATGTTAGAACAATCTCAGCCACCTGTTAGAGCCATCTCAGCCGCCTGTCAAAGCAATCTCAGCCGCCTGTCAGAGCAATCTCAGCCGCCTGTTAGAGCAATCTCAGCCACCTGTAGGAGCAATCTCAGCCGCCTGTTAGAGCAATCTCAGCCGCCTGTAGGAGCAATCTCAGTCGCCTGCTAGAGCGATCTCAGCCGCCTGTTAGAGCAATCTCAGCCACCCGTAGGAGCAATCTCAGTCGCCTGCTAGAGCGATCTCAGTCGCTTGTTAGAGCAATCTCAGCCGCCTGTAGGAGCAATCTCAGTCGCCTGCTAGAGCGATCTCAGTCGCTTGTTAGAGCAATCTCAGCCGCCTGTAGGAGCAATCTCAGTCGCCTGCTAGAGCGATCTCAGTCGCTTGTTAGAGCAATCTCAGTCGCCTGTTGGAGCAATCTCAGTCGCCTGTTAGAGCAATCTCAGTCGTCTGTCAGAGCCCACGGGTGGGGTGATTGGATTCCGATCATACGGCTATTTGTTTCATTCAATAATATTGGAGGGGGCTAGAGGAAGCGGCATGGCGAACAATAAGGATTCACAATGAACGGTTTCACTCTCCAACCCTAGGTTGCCTTGCAAAGAGGTAGTGGGGATGCCCGGTGACCACGGGGAGGGGTGGCGTGGCGACCGCGTGAACAGGAGCAACGGCAGGGATGCCAGGGAGAGAGAGAACCTGTTATTTATAGAGGAGCGATGGCGTGATGGGGTGCCAGGAGGGTTTCTGTTTTTCTTTTATTTCTCTCAAAAAAGACGATGGCGAGGCGAGGAAGCAAGGAGGGTGACGCCCACACAGATTAATTTATTTAATTACACGTAGACTGCGTCACAGAAGTCCTCAGCATTAGTAGTCCACAAGGGACACAAAATGGGAGGCATGAGAGCGGAGCTACACATCCAAAACGGGGCGACACATCCAAAACAAAGGAATCCTATGAGCGGGCGTTACAGCGGAAACTACTTGTTGTCACCGCTGTTTCTGCGGTGTTATCAAGTATGTTTAAAATCCTAACTCCTTACAGGCAGTACAAGTCATATACATAGTAATAGTAATATAAGTACTACATCAGTTATGTACGTTATGCCATCGCACCCCACCTGTTTCGTGTACACGTCCTTGACCCCATCGGCCGGCAACGAGAACTCCTCCTCCGCTCCCTCCCCGTCCGACGCCCCCTCCATGAACAAATCGTAGTCATCCGTGTCCTGACCGTACGACTCCTCGGCATGCTTGAGCGCGAGCTCCTTGCGCACGCTCATACGCTCGCGCAGCCACCCTGCCAGGGACACGGTGTGGTAGCTCTGGTGCACAAAGTAGTCCTCGAACAGGTCCTCAAAGTCGGCGTCGGCGTCCGTCTCTCGGAAGACCTCCAGTTGGGATGACGCGCCGCCCACCATCTGGGGTGCAGGAGAGGGGGAGAGGATGGATGAACATAGGGGGGAAATATATGATAAAGGAAGGGGGATGTCAAGGAGATGATAAAATCTCATGTTCCTTCCAAGACTAAAGGCTAGCTTCAAGAGCATGAACTATACCAGCCTATCAAAGATAAAGCAGGGGAGGGCGGGTGGGAGAAAGGATAAAAATAGCTTAGGAATGCAGTGAACGGGGAAGAGAGGGAAAATGAGAACGATGACGCAAGAAAGAAGAGGTGGTGGGGCGAATTGGGGGAAGCAGGGCAGGTGCGGGGAGCAGTTCTTCGTTTTGGTCACGTACCCATGAAAGCCTCTTCTTGTCAATGCATCTATGGAGGTTGCCGTTGGTGGGGAGGAAGGCACTCACACTTCTGGTTAGATATCCTCTAGTTGAAGGAGCATGCTCTGGTTAGATATCCTCTAGTTCAAGGAGCATGTTCTGGTTAGATATCCTCTAGTTGAAGGAGCATGTTCTGGTTAGATATCCTCTAGTTGAAGGGGCATACTCTGGTTAGATATCCTCTAGTTCAAGGAGCATACTCTGGTTAGATGCACGCTAGTTGAATAACGCATGCAAGCCCTCCAACCCTGCGATCGAGCATTCAAAACTCAAGTACGATAGTCCACCCCCTCACCTGCGCGCAAGCCTCGTTGAGCAGGATACACCTGAAAACGACGCACAAACACTTTCATCATCAAACTTTAATTAAAAGCTACTTTTTAGCGATAAAAAGTCCATCGCCTCACACCTGCGCGGATGCCTCATACAGCGGCATGTCCTCGGCCTTCAACAGCCGTGGGCCCCGGATCTTCTTCAGCTTGCTCTCAATGCCCAGATGCTCATCACCATCGCCGCCGCCGTAACTGGCCCGCGAGCTGATGCGTTCCAGCCGGGGGGTTTGGTGCGCGGAGGGGGACGGGGCGGACGCAGGCCCGGGGGTGGGGGCCGAGGGGGCTGCCTCGTCGTGCAGGGTCTGCGCGGGAGTGGTGGTGGTGGGTGGGCGGGCGTATTTGCCTGGCGGGGAAGGAGACCACCGAAGTCCAGGCAGGGCGAATAGGAAAGCAGGATGGTTAGGTTAGCCTAGTCAAGTTCCTAACAGACTGCCTGTCAGCATGCAACAACGATAGGACCTGCCTCGCCGAGGGGGTGCAGGGCAGGGGGGAGAAATGGTGTGCGGGAGGGGAGAATAAAATTAAACACGTGCTCCCGTTGGGGAGTCACGGAGCAGCAGAGTGCTTTCAATCCCTGAGTGTGCACAACGGGTAGGGGGGCAGAGACCCCCTTCTTACCTCACGCCATAGGCATGCCACAGGGTGCTCAATCGGACCTGTCTAACTAAACGATCCGGGGCATCCCCTGTGGGTGCATGCAATGAGGGGAGAATAACATGGAGATTGTCCAGCGTTGACAGATGCTGGTTCGCCACGCTGCCACCATGAGCTGTCGTGGAGGTATCCTTCCCAGTCAAAACCAGAGCATGCTATATATATAGTAGTATATTTACTACGAGCACAAGTCTTTGTCGCTAGCTACGGATTTACATAGAATGGACCCACCGCGCATGCACCCACCGCGCATGGACCCACCGCGCATGCACCCACCGCGCATGGACCCACCGCGCATGGGCTTGCGTTATCTACCGGCCACTAGGCTTGATGCAGCTTGCAGCAGGCCAAAAGGCTTAGAGCCGCAGGCAAACCGCACACCTCCTTCCCCACATTGCAGCCCAGCACCGCAGCACGCCCCAAGCCGTAGCCAAGCCTCTCACAAGTGCGCACTATCCCACGTCACCGGTAAGCCATACACTCACTGACACTTTCCATGGCCAGGCCATGTAACACCTGACAATGCCATGCGCATCATCCCACCTGGAGCGAAGCAATCACTGACTGGGTCAGTAACCACCAGGTTGTGGCATGGCCATGCCATGCCATGCCACGCCAGGATCAGCCAAAAGCGACTCCGCCACGTACCAGGATCCGTCCGTTTGCTAGGGAGCGGTGGTGGGCCCAGTCCGAGGCTTTGCAGTTTTTCCTCGGTCGTTGCGACCTCCTCGATCTGGAACTAGCAATGTTCGTGGGAAGACGGGATTTGTTTTGGTTGGAGCATGGTTGATTTGGTTGGGGCAAGGGTTGAAGGACGACGATCGCGCAAAGAAAGAAAAGGAGGGACGGCCAGGGCAGAACACACGCGCACACACGTCCACACACCAACACACACAAGAAAGTTGGTTACCAAATAAATGAGAGATAGGCATAGAGAGACTATCGGTAGTGACGCGACGATTCAGTTGAGAGTTACGGTGAGAGATAGATTGATAGCGTACTACCTACTAATACTAGGCAGGTTCTGCCAGTGCCATGAGGCGGAACATTTTCCAGTGTAGAGTGCCGAGAAGTTATGCTTGTCCCAGTATAGCAAAGGGCCCATTGAGGCAGTACCATACAAGATAGGAGAAGCATTTTAGCGCATGTAAGCTACACAAAACGGCTTTCCTTTCGAGGGTGGTGGCCATGGACACGAGTTGCCGTCCTGCTACTACATGTCTGCAAGGACCACCTGCATGATCACACTTCATATTGAAAGCAGCCCAGGCATCCCATCTAAATTACATAAATGAGAATGAAATCATTCATAATCTAGTTCCCCAACCCCCCCGCACTGATAAATATTTTTGCTTCCCTTTAGCCCACTTGCTATGCACTACCCTAAACCCTAAACCCTAAACCCTAAACCCTAAACCCTAAACCCTAACCCCTAACCCCAACACCCTGCTATGTCGATTGTAACCACCCTACGCGACATCTTGACCGCGAGAATGATTCCAACTCGACGTGGACATGGAATCTTCCTACCGTGGACACACAAAAATCGCAAGGATTGCCCGACACCCTGACACACAAATTCTAAGAACCGCGACCTACCGTGGACGTGGAATCCGCAGAAGTCGCCGGCTGGAGCGCCGCCTGGCCCAGCACCCCCTTGCCGGCATCCGCCCCTGTGGGCGGCTTGCTCACGAAGGCAATATCTGAGATGTTCGTGCGGGGGCGCCCCCCCTTGCCGCTCCGAATACTGTCGCGCGTGCTGCGCAAACTGCTGGACCGGCTGGCCGAGGGGGGGATGGAGGGGGGGATGGTCTCGGGGGGCTCGAGCCCGATCGAGACCTCCACCACGGGTGCGAGCTCAGGGTCCCCTCTGGGTGAGGCGTGGCCGGAAAATAAACGAGACCATGCGCACACGCGTCCCCGCATCATGGACACAGAAAGGGCGTGCACACACGCATGACCGCACAGATGGCAACAGGTGACAGTCGTTAGTGGGCCCCCCACATGATACGGCAATCATAAGTATAACTACTGAAGTCCTAATACAGTATTATTCTATTAATAGTTTGTCTGTAGAACGATTGCCTTAATAGTTTGTCTTGTACATTTTGCGCATTCTGTACCGTGCGAGCAACAAAGTTGTTCCTGGAGGCTTGCGGCCTGCACATTTCGGCAAAGTTGCTTCCTGGAACACAGGCAACGACTGCTGTGCTGCAAACCAACTTCGAGACGGGTGTTGCAACTGCTCACCAAGTTGCCTGCAAGCGTTTGTTGAACCAAATATGGCTATCAACGTGCTGATTGTGGTTCTTAACAAAACAAAAAAGCTGCAAGCGTTTGTTGAACCAAATATGGCTATTTAATATTATATAAATCAACGTGCTGATTGTGGTTCCTAACAAAACAAAAAAGCTCAGTGAGCCCCCCTCAGTGCTGCTTCCACCAAGAACGATAAAATAATTACAGGGGAAGGGACGTCTAAGCTAAACTGCCCAATCCAAATTAGGTCCGACGTGGCTCTGTCAGACGTGAAGCGAGCTCCAAACTCGTACCGGCGCAAGAATTATTTCAAAAAAGGTGCGAGGAAAATAGAACCGGAGTGCGCTCGACAAACACACCCGGCGCCTGGTTTTCAGGAAAGGTGCGCGCTCACCGTGAGACTAGGTATTGGGCCGGCGCTTTGGCTTACATCCCGGAGTGAGGTACTCGTGGACCTACAAACGCACATATACGTACTACGGTAGTTATACGGTCATAATTTTTAGGACACGTGGCGAAACTAGGAGTGATCTTGGTGGCGTCAGATACAAGTCCTGACTGTGCCGACTACCTCCCTGGCGTATAAATGCCACGTGTCACACGTCCAATGTGCACTCCATTGCGCCCCATGAGCCCATTCTGGCAAAGGTGTACGCTCCGCCATTTTTCACTGTGGCTGGTGACGGGCGGCACTGGACGGCACAAAAAGGTGTGCGCTCAAGTAGCAAAATAGGGGGGGATGTCCCCCCCCCTTTAACTACTATCTCAATAACAAGGAGGAAATCCAATGGACTACGCCATGTGTGATACCTCATTTTGTGGGAAAAAGTGAACCATAATGCCCTGTTTTCTGCCGCATATCCATAAGACAATCAGCGCAGGCATGGCATTACTATACTACAGTGACCATGGAATCCATAAGACAACCAGCGCAGGCATCACGTTACTATACTATAGTGACCATGGAATCCATGAACCAGCGCAGGCCAGCTATCTGGAGAATCCGGACCAGGGTAGCCCGAGCCTGCCGTTGTCTTATCCGCGTTTGCCTGCATAAAGTGATGTGCACACACGACCCATGAAGGATGGTGCCATGAAGGATGAAGGATGTGGGCACCCTAGCCACCGCAGGTTTGCCTGCATGGAGTGACACGCATACACTAAACATGCAGGATGGTGGCATGTAGGTAACATGAGTGTCGTGACCCATGTTGAGCCGCACTCACGGAAAGCGCCCGCCCTTCCACGACTGCTGGAAGTTCTTGCGCGTGTTGCGGATCCAGGGGTGCCGCAGCAGCTGCTTGGCGGTGGAGCGCTGCTTGCTATCCTGTGGGTGCGGCCATAAGGGGGGCAAAAGGGGGCAAAAGGGGGCAAAAGGGGGCAAAAGGGGGCAAAAGGGGGCAAAAGGGGGCAAAAGGGGGCAAAAGGGGGCATACAGAGGCATAAGCAGCTGCTTGGCGGTGGAGCGCTGCTTGCTGTCTGTTCTGATTTGGCACGCCGCAAAGGTGAAAACCATTTGCGTTCAGTGCCGGTCCTGTAAGTGGAGGTATGGAGGAGAAAAGGGGGGGTAGCAGTTGGGGGGTGGGGAAGAAGAGGGGAGGCGGCCGCTGTATCAGGGCCTGTGATGATGACTCTTTGCACAACAATTTGAGACATGGGATGGCATGACAAATGGTAAACATTGCGGTTTATTTACTAGCCTCCACAAGTTCATGCTGTAAGCCATGTGATGTCTGTTGCAGAACCTGCTGTCGCTGGGCTTGGCTAGGGAGTGCAGCGTGGTACACAGATACTACTTTTAGTATGACTCAAACAAACATTCAAAATCTTTCTTCAAATGCGTACAAGAAAGAGCCATCAAAAGACAAGAGCCTGACAAGTGTGTAAGTGCCTCTATGAACCCCAGGCGCCAGTGCATTCACCATGGAAGAACGCAATGCAAAGCACATGCATGCATGCCCACATGCCCACAAGGGTTACAACTAGGGTCACAACTTTAACACATACAGCAACGCTGTAATAGAGAAAAATAACCCGGCAACAACCCACGGAAGTGGGACACTCACCTTCCGGAAGCACTGGTGCAAAAAGTCCTCGGTGGCGGCAGAGATGGACTCGGGCAGGGGCGGGTGGTTGTCCTGTTTCGGGCGTGACGGTCCCGGTGCGCCCGAGTTGCGCCCATGAGACACGAAGCAGCACATTCCGGGCAGCAGCAACACATGAGCCGACAAGAAAACATCAGGGCAGGCCCACAACACTGGAACTAGGGGGAAAAAATGTTTCGACCAAGAATACCGCCATAGGCCGCACTCGCAAAACCAAGCATCGTGCTCCGTACATACGAATGGCACTGAATATGTTAATTCGCTCGCGCGCCATGTTTTTGTTTTCTCTTGTCATAAGGTATTATACTACTATGTGGTTAATTCTCCAATGTCACTGGTTAATTCTCCTAGTATCAAGGCCAGAAAGCAGGTCATCCTCACAGCATCTGAACAAACCCTGGAGAAGCGTGCTGTGACCTGACATTAATTGCCTTTCCACACCACCAAACTAATGACATCATCGCTCCATGAAGGCCTGCCCCCCCCCCCCTCCTCCCCCATACCCCTCCATACCCCTCCATACCCCTCCATACCCCTCCATACCCCCCCATACCCCTCCATACCCCTCCATACCCCTCCATACCCCTCCATACCCCTCCATACCCCTCCATACCCCTCCATACCCCTCCATACCCCTCCATACCCCTCCATACCCCTCCATACCCATCCATACCCCTCCATAACCCTCCATAACCCTCCATAACCCTCCATAACCCTCCGCAACCCTCCATACCTGCACAATGCGGAAGAGTGCCGGCATGGGCTGCAAGTCGAAGTAGGGCGGCGCCCCTGTGAGCAGCTCGATGATCTGCGTGCCGTGACGGTAGACGGTAGGCATTGCAAGGAAACATACTTTTGCGTTCAGCGTGGTGGGGTCACCAAAAATAATACAATACCCAAAAAAACCTCGGAAAAAATGCAGAAATATACTACTCAAAATTACAGGAACAGAAAATAAAAAGAGCCCGCGTCTGCGTACGTGAAGGCAGGCCATTCAACTGCTATCTATATTGGACACACTTGTGATCGACTGGTCACTATTTGTCTACTACCTAGTAGTGTATCCAATTAGTGTATCCTAGTAGGATATGATGTGTTGAAGATAGGCCCAGGACATCCTGTGTTGAAGATAGGCCCACTAAAGGCCCTCCCACCCATCAACCCGACAAAAAAACGCGACCCGGACACAGAAGAAACTGACACACATTACCCTGCACCTCAAGAGGCATCCCGGTGGAAATTGCAATGAGAGATGCTATGGTAGATGCTATGATGGATGCTATGACAAATGCTATGACAGATGCTATGAGAGATGCCATGACAGATGCCATGATAGATGCTATGATGGATGCTATGACAAATGCTATGACAGATGCTATGAGAGATGCCATGACAGATGCCATGATAGATGCTATGATGGATGGTATGAGAGAAGCTATGATAAATGCTAGGATAGATGCTAGGATAGATTCTATGAGAGATGCTATGGGAGATGTTATAATAGATGAAATGATGTATGTCATGATTGATGCCATAATAGACGTGGCCATGGCACATTTGATACCAGAGGCAGCAAGGCCAGTGGCCACCTACCGTGCAGCCCACGCTCCAGATGTCAGATGCCGTGCTGACGCCGGACATCTCGATGACCTGAAGGAAGGCAGGGAGGGATGGGAGCAGACAGCGAATGGTATGCCAGTAGGCCGCAGTAGTTAGTGAGGGGGTACGCGGAATCCGTTCTCATAATTTGACATTTCTATCAAAAGGAAGTAGCATCTTGCCATAAATGTGAAGTAGCATCCTGCCATAAACTTTGAAGCAAACCCAACGCCCATAAAGAGAACTTTGAAGCAAACCCAACGCCCATAAAGAGAACTCGCCCTTAAAGAGAGAACGCCCATAAAGAGAAGCAAACCCAAACCCAACGCCCATAAAGACTTAAAACACGATATGTGATCCAAGTCCAAATCGGTGTGTATTCCAACTCCTTGTCTATTAGTCTGG
>RPFO01000953.1:0-70000 GCA_009746045.1 Mesostigma viride | reverse complement strand
ACGGTCCCCAAAACACGGTATACGAGGTCCCGACGGACCACAAAAAAACGCTACCTAGGCATTTTTGCAATGAAACGTATCCTTCTATTCATTATATCGATGGATCGTTGATCAAGTTTTGCACATGAATACCGTCATTTCCTTGCGTCCGCCATAGCCGTCGTATACAGCAGAAAATTAAAACGATGCGGAAGCTCGCACCGTCAGTTGAAAGAGCCGGCCCGTCTGGACGAACTAGGACTGGAACCAGCACGGAGGGGCTCTCATAGTTATATACTACTAGTAAAAGGTTCAAGTTTGTCCCCCTGTCTCGTGTCAGGTTACTTTAGATGCGACACGTGTACACAAAAATTCGCGCCAAATCAACTTGGAAAATGCCACTTCATGGGCCACGGCTTTACGGCCTACGATGCAGATTCCTTGGTAGGTATTTGCTCCAAATTCCAAGGCTGCCGGAGAAATCCAGTCCAGAGCTTTTCCAGTTGCAGTGTGTACATGTGCAGCTAGGTCTCACAAGACAAAAGGATTATTGCATGTCACTCGATCTGCAATAATTGCTTTAGCAGTAGCACAATTCTCAGACATTGGGATGCAAGTTGGTATTGTCGGAGCATGTTAGAATTGCCATGTCATCTTGGTTGATTTTAGTTCCCGATTTGCTTACGGTACTCACATGGCTGTTCCTTATGGTGCTATCGATCTTTTGCGTGCGGTCAAGCATGCGGGTTTGAAGCGCGGGGCAAGCGTGACTGCCATAATGGGACTGCTGGAGAAGGCCGCATGCGGGAATCACCATCCATCATCTCGGCAGCAGGACAGCAAGGCGAGGCCCTTATTTACCTATTTCGAAAGGTAGGAGGTCCTGGCCTTCTATCAACCTGTTGCCATCAGTTTCTTGGTTTCGACGATTGTCTCAGTGCCCTCACGTCTGCAGCCCTTTCTCTTGGCGTCCGCATCGAGGCTGTTTTCGAGCAGAAGGCTGCGGATGATCTTGGCAGCCTCATGGGTTTTCTGATGCTGCAGATTTTGCGTGGCCGGCATATGCTGCTGGACGAGTTGGCTTTGGAGCAGCTGCTTAAGTGGGATCCTGATTCGAAATTCTTTTCAGGCATTTACTATGAACGTATGTCAGCTGCAAAAAGCTGCATTGGATACTCAGGCCCTCCTCGCAAATCTGCAGCAGTAGCGCTCCCTTTAGTTGTGCAAAGCCAACTTGTCCATGTGGCACCAGAAGGTCTCACAATCATGCTGCGAAGCTTACCATGGGCATGATTCGCATGTCATGCTCAATTCATACGTTTATGTAGACCAAGCTGAGCCACTCAATATATCTATCTGGCACTTGCAATATGAGTCCATGAAACATGCTGCATGGGGACACAATGTGCTGGTCCGGATCACTTGTATGGAACCATCGGGAGCCTGCCAGCTGCCGCATGCAGCTTTTGTTGTGGCCCGTGTGTCCAAGGCATGTTGACCGGCCACCATGTTGATGTTATGTACATAAATAATGCATTGAATTCAAGGATGAAGTGTGTTACCATTACGCACGGAGCTTGCATACTAGTTTATATTAACAAAATAAGTAACACTGAAGCATAAATGCGCGAGCGCGATGAATTGCCGGTAACAGTGGATGTAGTGGGCCTATGAATTCAAGCTCAAAATAGATGTTGTAATGGTGGGTAATGCGTGGTGTTTGTATATAAATCCTCGTTGAAATAGATGCAGTCATGCCATGCAGTCACGTGGCGGGATTGCGACACTTGAGGCCGGCCCATCGCTGATCGCGTCCAGAGCCACATGATACGCTAGGAACCTGTTGAGATCGAGGCAGGTGCCAGTTTGGGAGAACATAAAGGCACTTCTCCTAGGGCATTCGGGAGCTATTATATTGTTTTTTGGGGGGTGTACGTGTGCAACCGGCAAACAGGGTAACATTTAGAATTTTAGCTAAGCTGTCGAGGTCGGATCGCTCGGAGTTTGAACACGGTACGTAAAAGCCGGCAATTAATAATCGCTAGCTGTACATATTTTGACCTCCATCATCCTGACGGCGGATCCCCACTGTCCTCACTTCCGGGGCGGATCGAAACTACGTGCCGACGCCTTACAGTGCGGCCGCATATATCCCGACATGTGGGCTATTCAGTGCGAATCAATGGCCATTGACGACATCCCATACCGCCCATTTAACTAGGGGGGTAGCTCCGCGACATCGACCAGCGCCTCAAGGATAATGCAATCACTATCGAGGTCCTGCAGAACACCGCCGGCCTCACCGCCCAGGCGGTGAAGGACATTGCCGCCAAGCCAGCCCCTGCTGGCCTGGCCGGCGATGCTCCTCCCATCACGACCTGGGCCGGCGGATATGCTTAAGCAGCACACCACCTCGATCCACCACCTCCGCCGTCGCAGCCCAGCTTCAGCGGCAGACGCTTGACCTCCGCGAGGAGGCCGAGCTCGCCAACTGCAGCCTTAACGTCATCGTCAAGAACTTCGCCCTGGTGGAAGGTGAGAATTCTGAGAAGCTTGTGCGTGCGTTTGAGAGAGAAATCCTTGGTCGCATGGGCCTTACTGGTGAGATTGAGCTGGTCGCCCACCGCCCTCCCCGCGCCGCGGGGTAAGGCAGGGGCGCCCCCGCTCCTTCTAACCTTTAAGAACCCGGCGGACAAGATTTCTTTTCTCCGACGCCGCAAGCGGCTCGAGAAGACTCTCTTCACCCTTGACGACGACTTGACCCTGGCGCAGCAACAACGGCGACGGGAGCTATGGCCGACCTACCTCCAGCTCTGGCAGACCAAGGCGGGGCAGCCGACCGTGTACTGGAAGGGGGCGGCGCCATCTACGTCGGCCACAAGCCCTGGCATGCGACCCCCTTGGCCCCAACGACGTCTCCAGACGCCCCAGCTTAGGAGAATACAGCAGCAGTAGTGTAGCATAGATAGACCGTGGCCATGTACATGTAAGCCTCCTACAGGCTCTATACCAGCTGATTCACGAGTATTATTTAGCCATGTACATGTGCGCCTATGATGTGCCACACTCCAGATGATGCCTAGCTTTATTTAGTTAGGCTGTGCCCACATGCAGAGAGCCGCTCTCTGCTGAGATGTCATGCCCTATCTTGTATAGCCATGATGATCTTCCCCCGCATGACTCCCCCTTAGCTGGGCATAGTGTGAACATCACGAGGGTGCAGGTGCCCTGCATGGTGCACCTACTAGAGCAAGTGTCGTTTACATTCCCACCCTTGCAGGAAGTAGCTTAGAATGTATCATAGGCCATATGCCCCTTCTCAAGGGCTATGTGCTACATATACTCCCAACGGAGTTATGTTCCTAATTAATTAATAGCGCCCCAGCCTTAGTAGGGGGATACTACAGGAGTATAACATCGAATGTAAACTTTAGTACACAAGTACTTGTGTGTCATGAGCATGGGCATGCCACGGAGTACTATGCTAATCTCATTAGAAAACAATAATAACACAGATATAACAGTAGTGTATAGAATATTAGTAAGGCTTAGCCGACGTGGCTCGCGCCCATGTGCATGTATCAAGGAGACAACCATGTATGCCTATGATGGGACCCACCCCACATGACGCATTAATTAGCTTTAGAGTATTTTTCAGTCATGCTTTGCCTGCATGGCATTATCTGTACTCCGTGCGGGCATGATAGACAAGGAGAATTAAATGGGCTGCCGTCTGCGATAAGCTATAGCTAGCACAGGTTCCTGTGGGGCATGCTCCTGCATGTTTTCTCCCCATGGGCCCCGCGGCCCGGCCATCGGTAGAATGCAGGGTAGAATTGTTATCAGACCTGTGGACTGTGGAGGTTATTGCCTCGATCTGAGCCCTGCATGCATGAGGATGAGCCGCTACACTACGGTCGCCTCGTCTGCCCTTATTACAGTACTTATAGAGGACAGTTCGATCAGATTAATTAATTCTCGTGCTCCCGTTGGGGAGGATCCTGAACGGAGCACCGATGTGCTTTTAATTCAGGGAGCCCTGTATGTGCACAACAGGACGAAAGGGCAGAGACCCTTTCTCCTTCATGCCAGAGGCGGCATGCCACATCATTGCAGCAGCCTGCAGCAATCGGACACGATAGATAGACAATACGGCAGGTGCTGTGGATGCAATAATAAGAGGCCCGCGTGAGCATATCATAACTGACAAGGAGCGTGGGCAAGTAAGCGAGGCATAACCAGGACGTACGTAGCATGGCTGACTGTACAATTAAGGGCTAAGGCTAAGGCTATGGGTGGTTGTGTACCGTGCGTTAGCGCGGTGCACGTGACTAGGTAGCTGGCGGATGGCACGGCTAGACAAACATTCTAGGCATGGCCGCCATGGCGGCATATTGACTACCAAGGATTACAAGCTGGGGCTATTTCAGCCAGCAGGGGGCGTCAACATCTTGTGGTTTATCATCAGGCCGGTCCCCGCCCCGGCCTCCAGTACACCTATTAATTATATAACACCTTGGGCTTCTGGGGGGCCTGCTTGTGGCGGATCGAGGTATTCCGGCCACAGGTCGCGTCGCGCTGCATCTGCTGCTGAGCGGGGGTCAGGTCGTCGTCTGAGCTGGCCGGCGTCCAGGTGAGGCCATGCAACCTCTTGCGACGAGAAAGGATCGAACCGCTGCTTGTCCTCAGGGGAGGGAAGGTGAGCAGGACTGACCAGTGGGGGATCGAGCCGCCTTAATTGCCCCGCGTGAGTGGGGAAGGCGGTGGCACCCGCGCACAGTTCTACCTCACCGGCCTACCAGGCCCATCCATGAGGGTAAGAGCTAGCTGGTCCGTGAGCTCGTCGGCAATTAAGGGTAGTGGTTGCCGTCTCCCTAGCTGGCTTCTGTGGGAACCGACGCAGCACCACTCGGCACACGCGGCGACCGCGCGGTCGGTGGCCTCCCTTCATTTTGTCTGGCGAAGGTGGACCTTCAAGCTCCTGGATCTAGTTTCGCAGCGATGGCGTCAGTGGTCGAGGCGGTCGCTGATCGACCGCAGCAGGTTCGCGTAGGAGAACGGCGGCCGGTCGCCAGCGTCCTGCCGGGGAGGCTGCATGGATGGCGGATGCGAATTGGTGGCCATCTGCGCGCCGCTATATATCTTTGGGACCTGCGTGCATGGCCAGCTAGGGCCTCGGTGTGCGCGGTCATGGCTTCAAGCTTCTGATCATGAGCACGCCGCTTTTGCCCGGCCTCCAGTGACCTGGTTGAGGCGAGAGACAGCATGCGCCTCAGATGCGCCTGCGCCACGCGGTCTGCAGCGCCGTACGTGAACTGAGGTTGGAGCTTGTGGACGACCTTAAGGTTTCCACATTGCATGGCCGGAGACCCGGGCCGGCCTCAGCCATGTTGAGCTAGCATCGTGTTCAGCTAGCGAGGTCAGCTTCTCGGCCAACGGCCAGGTCACGTGCTCCTCCATGTGCAACACTCCGCGGAGGTCATCCTTGCAGAGGGCCGGAGGAAGCCGATGCAGCGGCCGGCTGCCCATGCGCAGGGGCTGGGGTGCGGAGCGTTCTGGTGATCGATGTCGCTTAGGCGGAGCTGGAAATTGGAATTGGTTGGTTGAGTTATAATTGCACAGGCGTTGGTGTACTTCGTCAAAAGCATAGAGCCAGGACATGTCTCCGTAACTTGTTGTCTATAGCCGGGCCCCCTTCTGGGGCACAAAGGGCTTCAATCCTGTTCGAGGAACTTGAGGATCTCGATGCATTCCTGCGGCTACAATTCTTGCCATGCACTCGGGGAAGGAGAAGCGTGAGTCGCCGGGGAGGAAATGGCTCCATTTGTGATCGTGGCAGGGTTTCGATCTAATTGGGCTCAGGCTCAGGCGAGGCGCTTAATTGGCCATGGTTTGGTGGGTAAGCCAGGCGGCTTGGCAATTAGGTCAAGGGCGAGAGGGTTGCATGGGCATGGGCGCTGGGAAGCTTTTCCAGATCCTTTCCAGCCCTCGTTTAGCTTTCTGAGTCGTCATAGCGTGAATCTTGTCATGTGCGTAACGTTTTCGATATTGCGTTTCAGCTGCAACCGATTATACTGGCGAGTGCGTCTAAAAAATGCGCATTGAATGCAAGTGCATGATCTGACTGAATTTCGGGCTCAGACGCAAAAGTTCTGAGCTACGCCGTCAGCGCCATATACCGCCGGCATTTTTCTGAATTAAGTGTCTTCAGGACGTACAGCTCAGATGAGGGTTATATCCCCCTCTAGTGACTAGATATATGGCCATTCCCGACTTGGTCACCCCATCCCCCTTCCCCTTTGTGCAGGCTGTGCAGGATTCTTACCTCGGGATCCAGCAGGCTTGCGACCTCGTCCGCCCCGCTCAGGCCGTCCACCGTCGCCTGCCCCGGGGCACGCCCGGCGTGTCCACTGTCGTCAGTCCTAGTGTCTTCCCTGCCTGCGTTCATGAAAAACAACAAAAGACCTACGCGGGTATACTACACTGTGCCGACTGGATGGGTCTGCATGCGAGCTTGAACGATCAGGGGAAGGCTTGGCTTCACTCCGTTTCCCTTGAGGGGAGCGTGGGGTCCGCATTCCTGCGCGCCCTCCCCATGAGCCCTTTGTTCACGCTGGTTCCGGCCCTTTACGCCATCGCTCTCCGCCACCAGCTCTTTGCCCCGCAATTACCTCTCATCACGGCGGGTGCGTCCTGCGGCAGCTGCGGGCTTGCTCTGGATACTACTGGGACGCACTACATCGCGTGCATGGGTGGCCAGCAGAACCAGAACTGGTTCCTCTATCTCCATACCGCGCTCTCCTCCGGGTGGTGTGTGCCATGGTTCGGTCGGTCTTTCCCCACTCCACCATCAAGTGCGAGGACGCGGATGGGGCCGCCCTTTACTCACCCAACCACCGCCCCGACATTACCGTGCTTGACTACGACGGGCAGGGTTGCCACCTGCTCATCGATGTCTCCGTGGCTCGGCCGCTTTCCGGTCGCCACATCCTCCGGGCGGCTGTGGATGCCGGCGCTGCTGCCGCTGTGGCTGAGCGCGACAAGTTTGCCTCCTACGGCAATGTGGGGCCCCACCGGGTCATCCCCTTTGTCCTTGAGGAGTTCGGGGCCATGGGCCCCAAGACAGCGGAGTTTTTCCACGAGTGCTGCCAGCGCCGTGAAGACCGCCTCGACCTCGAGGGTCAGACCGCCCCGTGGTCGGCCCGCACGTGGTCCTCGTATTGGCGGCAGCGCCTGTCACTCGCCCTCACTCGCACCGTGGCTGATGTGTTATTCCGCCGCACCCGGGCCGACTTTGTCGCGACCCATGCGGTCTAGATCACTTCCAGGCCTGCATGGTGGGCCGGCAGCGCTGTTGCTGCGTGTAGTTTTGTGATGTATAGTTAGTTGTACCTTGTGCCGCTGGCGTGATCCTTGGATGTCTGTGTCAGATTACTATTAATTTCTTCAGGGTTATTCTCCCAGTTATCGGGTTTTTCCTTATGTTGCATGCCTGTCTTACCTCCGTAATCTATCATTCTCAATGAAGATATATGGTTGGGGCATGATGCAGACGATATTTGTAACTTTCGTGTAATTTTTTTTTTTTTAATGAGATTAGCGTAGTACTCCGTGGCATGCCCATGTACACCCATAGAAACGCCCATATAGAAACATAACTCCGTTGGGAGTACATGTAGCACATATCCCGGAGAAGGGGCAAATGGCTTTTAATACATTCTGGGCTACTTCCTGCAAGAGTGGAATGTAAGCAACACTTGCTGTAGGTGCCTCAAGGGCACCGGCACCACCATGCTGTCTCGGGTTCAACCCAACTAAGGGGATCCCGGCACGGCCGGGGGAGGAAGATCATCATGGCTATACAGGAGCTAGGGCATGGCTTCTCAACAGAGAGCATCTCTCTGCATATAGGCATAGCATGGCTAAATTCTTAATGCAACATCCATGGGGGTCCCATTATAGACATGGCTTGGCTAAACGCTGAAGGCATCATCCATCGGGGCCATTATGGGCGCACATGCGCGTGGGCCACATGCTAGGCTAAATTAAATTAAATTAAATTATAACATGCCTCCGTTCACAACACGCTCAGGAGTCAGGAGGCGGAGGCGGCCCAGTGCATCGCGGATGCCATGCAAGGCCTTCCAGGCTCGCAACCAGGGCAAGGGCATGTGGTACATGCACCTCGACCGGCTCGGCGGCCGGCGGCAGCGCACCCCGGTGGAGCACACGGGGGACGGCACGGCGCCGGTCAGCCTTGACCGCTGGTTGGCCCACAATGTTTCCTTGACCGGTGGGGCTCGCGCCCCCCCCCGCCGCTTCACCCCGAGACGGCCGCCCGCCTCGGGGTTGCCGGACCCGGCCCCGCCGCCGCCAGCGCCCCCCTCCTCGGCCGCGGACTACCATTGAAGTCCCCGCCTTAGTTGCCACTGACGATGGGCTGCCTTAATTGCCACTGACGACGTCGTCCACCCCTTCACTTTGAAGGAATCGGACGGCGCCCTTGCTCGCCTACGGTACGATGCGGCGGTCGGTGCCGACCACCTTTCTGCTGAGCTGCTGAAGACCCCTGATCCGGCGGTTAGGGATCTTCTGCTGGCGTTCTGCAACCGTGTCCTGCTTTCTGACGAGCCTCCGCCTGCTGAGTGGCAGACGGCCATCCGCGTCATGCACTGTACAAGTAGGGCTCTGCTGCTGACCCCGGTAACTGCAGGGGTGTCTGCCTCCAGAGCGCCGCGCTGAAGGTCTTCATGCGCATGATGCTGCACAGGCTCCGCGCCGCGCTGGACCCCCACCTGGGTGAGTCTCAGATGGGTTTCCGTCGTGCATGGTCGTAACACTGTCATGGCTGTGTTTGTCGCGCGCCGGTTGATGGAGGAGGTGCGTCGCCTTCCCCCTGACAGTTTGCCGCTGGTCTTCATTTTTGTTGACTATATCAAGGCCTTTGACACGGTCCTCGATCTGGGAGGCTCTTTGGGCCATCCTAGCTCTGGATCGAGTGCCACCTGCGTTTATTGCTGCCATTCGCCGACTGTATGAGGGCTCACGGGCAGTAGTGCGGACTAGCTGCGGAAGGCACCACCCCACCATATTCCCCCTTCACCACGGGGTGTGGCAAGGTTCTGTCCTGACAGTCCCCATACCTGTTCATTATTGTCGTGGATCACGTCATGCGCCGAGCACGTGCGCGCTTTACTGCTCTTAATAAGGGGTTCGAGCCAGGCTTGGACATCCTTAACGAGAAAGACCATGGCGGGGTTCGACCTGGTTACCGCCTGGCCGCGACCTGCTTTATGCGGATGACACCACCCTCATCGCGCGCCCGAGCACATTCAGACCTGGCTGGACTGTCTGGGCCTGGAGGCGAGGGCGGTGGGGTTGGAGATTAGTGTCAAAGCTGAGGCGATGGTGATTGGGGCCTCCAGTACACCGCCGCTGCCGCGCCTGCTCGATGGGACGACGGTCCCGTTCCGCGATCGCTTCAAGCTGTTAGGGAGCTGGCTCCCTGACACCGCCGACGATGTGGACACCCGCATCGGCCTGGCCTGGGCTAGGCTCCGTTCGCTCAACACCTACTGGCGCTCCAAGGGCCTGGGCGACCACCGCAAGCGCATGCTCTTCAAGGTCCTCGTCCTCACGGTGCTCACGTATGGCGCCGAGGCGTGGACACTCACACCCACACTGCATGGCAGCTAGGCTAGACGGCACAGTTTACAGGATGCTCCGACAGGTCTTGAACGTAGGGTTTTCCAAGCGCCCGTCATCAGAGTCTTTGTATCAGGGCATGCCTCGTATTTCGGACGAGATTAGACAGCGTAGAATAGCATTTGTAGGACACCTTGCTCGCACTAGCCAGGTCGACACCGCCCTTGGTCTGGCAGGCCCCCAGCGGCTTGGCCAGCCAGGGCGGCACATTCTGACCTGGCCTGGCCCCAAGGACATTCCCAAAAGGGTAGGGAAACATGTCGCGAACTACGTACAGGTGCTGCTGGATGACCTCCTGGTCCCAGCCCAGTTTGAATACCGCATCCACTCCCTCTCCCTTCTTTGGACTGCCATGCAGGGCAAGACGCGGTGGCAGAAGATTGTCAAGGCTCACACGCCCGACCCTGTGGGCAAGCCCCCTCCCCCCAAGAGGAGGAGGCGTTTTGACGAGTAGGGCAGTTAGGATTTTCTAGACTAGGTAGCTTAGCGTTAGGATAGTTCGATTACGCGGCTCTTTCCTTTCCACCACCCATCGATCAAGGAATATGTGCTACATGACCCCCCAACGGAGGCATGTTATAATTTAATTTAATTTAATGCCTCCGTTGGGAGGTCATTGAATTGAATTGAATTGAATTGTAACATAACTCCGTTGGGAGTATATGTAGCACATAGCCCTTGAGAGGGGGCATATGGCCTATCATACATCCTAAGCTACTTCCTGCAAGGGTGGGGATGTAAAGGACCCTTGCTCTAGGTGCACCAGGGCACGTGCATCCCCATGATCTTCAAGCTATGCCCAGCGAAGGGGGAGCCTGTCATGGGGGGGAAGATCAGCATAGCTATACAAAGGCTAAAGCGTGGCTCTCAGCAGAGAGTTACTCCCTGCATGGGCACAACATAACTAACTAAATAAAGCTAGGCATCATCTGGAGTGTGGCTCATCATAGGCACACATGTACATGATTAAATAAAGCGCGTGGCTTAGCTGGGATAGTGCCTCTAGGAGGCGTACATGTACATGGCCACGGTCTATCTATTCTACACTACTACTGCTGTATTCCCCTAAGCTGGGGCGTCTGGAGTCGCTGGGGCCGCGGGGGGGGGGTGTCGCCTGCCAGGGCTTGTGGCCGACGTAGATGGCCGCCCCCTTCCAGTACACCGGCTGGCCCGCCTTGGTCTGCCGGAGCTGGAGGTAGGTCGGCCATAGCTCCCGTCGCCGTTGTTGCTGCGCCAGGGTCAGGTCGTCATCAAGGGTGAAGAGAGTCTTCTCGAGCCGCTTGCGGCGTCTGAGAAAAGAAATCTTGTCCGCCGGGGTCTTAAAGGTGAGAAGGAGCGGGGGCGGCCCTGCCTTACCCCGCGCGCGGGGAAGGCGGTGGGCGGCCAGCTCGATCTCACCAGTAAGGCCCATGCGATCAAGGATTTCTCTCTCAAAAGCACGCGCAAGCTTCTCGGAATTCTCACCTTCCTCCATCTTGAGATTCTTGACAATGACGTTAAGGCTGCGCTTGGCGAGCTCGGCCTCCTCGCGGAGGTCAAGCGTCTGCCGTTGGAGCTGGGCTGCGACGGCGGAGGTGGTGGAGGTGGTGTGTTGCTTAAGCATGTCCGCCCAGGTGGTGATGGGAGGAGCATCGCCGACCAGGCCAGCCGGGGCTGGCTTGGCGGCAATGTCCTTCACCGCCTGGGCGGTGAGGCCTGCGGTGTTCTGCAGAACCTCGATAGCGATGGCGTTATCCTTAAGACGCTGGTCGATGTCGCGGAGCTGGGCGGTGATGGAGTCGGTGGAGGCGGAGGGGGGGGGGTGGAGGCGAGGAGGGCGGCGGTGGCGGTGGGGATGGTGGGGAGCTCAGCAGCCAGCGTGCGCACATTGGCAGCAATGGGCGACACGTGCTGTGAGAAGGCGTCGTGGAGGTGGCGGAGGAAGGTGGATTCGGTAACGGGGCAGGGTTGCAAAAGGTCGAAGGCCGAGCGCTGAGTGATGGTAAAGAGAGCTGCGAGCTGAAGGCGGGGGCGAGGCCAGCCGGCCATATTGGCCGAGGTAGGGGCGTCAGCTGGGCGGTCGGAAAACCGGCCGTCAGCTCCGTTGCGGAAAAGGTGGGTTCTGGAATGGAACTGCTTGCACAGGGCCAGCAGTGAGGCGTGGGACCCGTAAAACACGAGCTCCAGTAACTTGGAGCAATGAATTTCGAAAAAGGCAAGCCTGTTGATGTCGAAGGTGGCAAAAAGCCGATCAACGTCAATATCTCGCTCAGACCAGCCAGGTTCGTCTGAGCGACTGCGCTTGGGATCAGGCGAGGCTGAGGGCGAGGCAGGAAGCCCGGGAGGGTGCTGGGCGACTACCAGTGCGTGACTAGTGTCACTGCCGCCTGCCGGACCTGATGGCGAAGCTGCAGCCGGAGCTGCAGACGTATTTTCATTGCCGAGCGCAGCCGTCAGGCTGCGTTGCGTCGATGGGCGTTTGCTCATCGTATATTGCGTAATAGCGTCGGAAAATTATATCAGCATGTGCGTCTTAGAAAGACGAAGCGATTGTGATATTCACGACTAAATTCGGTGCTCAAACGTGAAAGTTATGAGCTCCGCCGTCAGCCATGGCTACCTCGTGGCTCGTGGCTCTCTAGGCTCGTGGGAGGTCATGTAGCACATATTCCAGGTTGGATGGGTGGAGTGGAGGAAGCCGCGTAATCGAACTAACCTAACTCTAAAGCCAATTTTACCCCGACTCCCACGAGTCCGGTTCTCAAATTCTCAAGTTCTCGGAGGGCGCCGCCCGAGATTAAATAAGAGGTACCTTGAAATTAAATAAGAGGCATGCCTCTATCCAGATATATTTTTGGAGGCGAGTTTCCATTGGCGTTAAGTTGTAGTATAGTACGACAACGTGTCAGACCGTATAATTTATTCCGACTTCTACATTCAGTTCACCGCTTGGTCAAAAAAGGATCACTTATATCAAGGAAACAACAAAGATCACTTATATACCCTACTTCTCCGTAAAATCTCATCGACCGGGTTTCGAAACAACCCACGAACGCCGTAGATGCAGATCCAACGGAGCAAACAACGTCAAGACCGACGCGGCGCCAAATAGTCGCCACGGTTCCTTTTCTGCGAGCCATTTTACAACGTACGTCGCGCCGCGTCGTGTACCCAAGCCCTTTTCTGAACGTGAGATCCAAAATCCGCTTGCCAGACCGGGAACTCCGTCCAATACCGTCGTGCATTGGAACATAAGTCCTTCTTTCCGTCACCCTTGACATGTTTTCGTACAATACTACAAATTAACGCCAATAGAAATTCGCCTCCGAACATATATCTCGATACAGCCATGCCTCTTATTTAATTTCAAGGTACCTCTTAATTAATCTCGGCCCCCGCCCTCTGAGAATTCGAGAATTGAGAACTCTGGAGCCAATTTTACCCCGACTCTAAGCTATAACTAGTCTAGAAAAGCCTATCTACGCTACTCATCAAAACGGCTCCGCCTCTTGGGGGGAGGCGGCTTGCCCACAGGGGCTGGCATGTGGCTAAGCCTGACTAATCTACACTATGCTAGGCTAAGCCTGACTAATCTACACTACTGGTATATATTCCTAGTCTGAGGTGGCAGGAGGGGGCTGCCAGGGCTTGTGGTCAACGTGGATGACCGCCCCCCTACAGTATACCGGCTTCCCCCGTGCGCTCTGCCGGAGCTGAAGGTAGGTCGGCCATAGCTCGCGTCGCCGCTGTTGCTGGGCCAGGGTCAAGTCGTTGTCCAGCGTGAATCGAGTCTCCGAGAGCCTCTTGCGGCATTAAGGAACGACAGCTTGTCCGCCATGTACTTAAAGGTGAGGAGCACGGATGCCGGGCCAGCCTTCCCCCGCGCGCGGGGGAGGCGGACAGTCAACATGTCCAGCTCACCAGTGAGTAGCATGGGGGCAAAAATGTCGCGCTTAAATGCCTCAAGAAGGCTCGTGGAGGTCTCACCTGCCGGCTGGGCGAAGTGCTTGACGATGACATGGTGGCTGCGCCTGGCGATGTCGGCTTCCTCGCGAAGGTCGAGGGCTTGTTGCTAGCTTGAGTTGTGCTGTGATGGTGGAGGTGGTGGAGGTGGTGTGCTGCTTAAGCAAATCCCATGTAAGCAAAGCCCATGTGCATGGCACGCAAGTACTTACTTACTTATGTTTTGCCCATGCAGAGGGTTAAACTCTCTGCTGAGATGTCATGCCCTAGCTGATCTTGCCTAGCCACAATCATCTTCCAGGCCCCATGGACGCACCTTAGCTGCTGGAATACATGGTGGTGCAGGTGCACCTACCGAGTAGGTGGCAGTTTACATCCCCCACCTGCAGGTTGTAGCCCAGAATGTATAAAAAACCATGGGCCCCTTCTCAGGGCCATGTGTTACGTGTACTCCCAACGGAGTTCGTTCAATAATAATAAGGATAGAAATAATAACAATAATTATAATCATAATAGTCATAATCATGATCATAATCATAATCATAATCATAATCATAATCATAATCATAATCATAATCATAATCATAATCATAATCATAATCATAATCATAATCATAATCATAATCATAATCATAATCATACTCATACTCATAATCATAATCATAATCATAATCATAATCATAATCATAATCATAGTCATAATCATAATCATAATCATAATCATAATCATAATCATAATCATAATCATAATCATAATCATAATCATAATCATAATCATAATCATAATCATAATCATAATCATAATCATAATCATAATCATAATCATAATCATAATCATAATCATAATCATAATCATAATCATAATCATAATCATAATCATAATCATAATCATAATCATAATCATAATCATAATCATAATCATAATCATAATCATAATCATAATCATAATCATAATCATAATCATAATCATAATCATAATCATAATAACAATAACAAAAGAAGTTAAAGAAAGAAAGAGGTCATTGCTGGGATATGGGGATGTGCATACCTAGGCGATCTTGGATTTTGGGTCAGGAGTTCGATTTTACAGCACCCATGGTACCCGGCCGGCATACATTGCGACATGTGGAATTGAACGTGGTGCCCCGACTGCATGACTTTGAGGGCTTGGCCGGCTAGCATGAGCTGTCTACTATAGGGTTTACGGAAGGATTGGTTGGCGTACAAGTAATACATAAGCCTTGTCAAGGTCCACATACAAGACAGAATGCCAGGTCATCATTAAATATCTCTGGTTGTCTCTGGTGATTGATAAATTACACGTGAACCTGGATGGCAGAAACGCGGAGCACTAGAGAGCGCTAGAGAGTGCTTATTTATAATCCCTATGGGCTGCACAACAAGAATGGGGCAGGGACTCCCCTCTTCCATCATTCCCGAAGGCAAGCCACAGCGTACCAGGTTGTACAGGAACAATAATCCCAGTCTCTCATGCCCGCCGGTACTGGGCCAACAGGTTACGCAGCGCCTCCACCTCGCCCCGGTACCGCTTGATTAGCAGCACCGCCTCGTCCAGCCCCATGCCCGCGTAGTCGGGCTCCTTCTCCTTGGCCACTAACGACAAGTCGTACGAGACCAAGTTGTGCACGCTGGGGGGGGGATTCCGGATCGAGACACTGCCCTTCAAGGGGGCCGGCAGTTTCCCGTCCGCCGCGGGGGGGGACCCAGGCATCCCGTCATTATCAAGGCCGAGGGCGGTCACGAGGAATTCAGCCAGGCGGCGCGTTTTGGGGAACAAGCGCGAGCTCAGGGAGGGGCAGGAGTTGCTGCACACCTGGAAGAGGTGCATCGGTTCTTTGATGCCCTGTGTGGCATGGCGTTGGGCATGAGGTAGAGAGGAGTGGGCATGAGGTAAAGAGGAGTGGGCATGAGGTAGAGAGGAGGGTACGAGGGAGGGAGGGAAGGTTTCCCGCAGTGGGCAACTTCAGCAATGCTCTGTTCACATACACTCGGCTTTGTGCAGCTTGGTTGGGCTTGCCGCCGCCAGTAACACTACTCTGAGGGAGTCTCTGCTGCTGGACCAAAAACATGTGCAATTGGGACCCATAACATGTCCTCGCATGGTATATGTGCAACAAAAAACCTGGCTGGTTTCCCAAACAAGCGGCAGGCACCATGCACTTGCACAATGGAAAGCAAATCATGTGCACGCCTCGTGTCCACTGCCACATTTCCCCTCATTTCCATTTAGATGATTATTAGCAAGTGGAACGTACAAGCAGCAAGCCATGTATACTTTTATGTTGCAAGCACTACAATAAGCACCACCCTTCCTTCCACGCGATTGGCAAACTGGCTGCCATCCATCCCCACAGAACTGTTAGCCAGTACGTCAGTCAGTTTTTTTGTACGCCGATGATGACCGGACAGACAGTCAAGTCCCCAGAACTGTACACATTCAAACAACGGTCAACAGGTCACCGCTACCTTCTCCGCCTAAGCTCACAAGCTTACGCTCTTTGGCCAGCTAGCTGTCATGCGTAGCAGCCCACCGGCCAGCGTAAGCCCTTAATGCGTAGCAGCCCACCGGCCAGCTAGCTGTCATGCGTAGCAGCCCACCGGCCAGCTAGCTGTCATGCGTAGCAGTCCACCGGCCTGCTTAAGCTGTCATGCGTAGCAGCCCACCGCAGCGTAAGCCCTTCATGCATAGCAGCCCATCGGTCAGCGTAAGCTTTCATGCGTAGCAGCCCACCGGCTCTTACTTTGCATGCAGCATCGTCCGCCAGCTCACCTTGAGGTCGAACCTGCCCTTCTCTCGGAAAATAAACTCGCCCTCCTCTCTTCTAGCAGCCGCCACCAGCTCCGCGTTGGCCAGCGTCTGCCCGCATGCCGCCGTGGCGGCGATGCGCGCGGCGCGGTTCACAATGGGGCCAAAGTAGGCGGCGCGGCCGGTGGCTCGGTGCGGCTGGCAGTCGCTGGGCACAGCCAGGCACATCCCGATCTGCAGCCGCAGGCCCCTGGAAGGAAGAGGCAGGAAAAGGCAGTGATGTGAGAGAGGCAGGGAAAGGCAGGGGTGTGAGAGAGGCAGTGGCTGCTATCATGCAGGCAGGTGGCACACCACCAGCCATCAGCAGAAAACAACCACATGACATGGCACAGGCACGGCGATGCGCGTGCGCTTGGCCAAGCAACAGGCGGGGCCTGTAGGTGGATGGATGGAGCATGCTTAGGTAGTAGAATATATATATATTCACCTCCGTTATCTATCATTCTCAATGAATATATATATATATATATATTCATCAATAAGGGATACTACATGGTAATCAAACAGGGATACTATATAGTAATCGTTCATCGATACTACATATCAATCAATCAGGGATACTGCAGTATATGTTAATCATTAGTGGATACCACATATTGATCAATCATGGATAGATATGGCACATCATCAACCTAAGGCAGGGGAAATAGACAAACAAGAACAACAATCAGGCATACAATCCTTATTATACTAAAACATGAACAACCGCACGCCCGTGTAATTCTGTCCGCCCACCGGAAGACAAGGACATCTGGCTGCGGTGTGCCGTCACTGGCCGTGACCGGCTTGAGCACCTCGGAGGCATCCTCCTGTTCCAAGAGATCATCGGCCCACGGAAGCGCCATCGCGTCCCGTTGCAGGTTCAAGGCAAAGGACGACGCTTTGGCCGCCGACGCAAACGCCAGCAGGTAGCTGCCCTCCTTCTCCTCCACCTCGTACGCTTGAAACCGGCGCTCGAGCTCCTGCACGAGCTTCCCCAGGAGCTCGATCCCCTCCTGGTACCCTGGCCGCCGGCGCAGGGTCTTTGCGTGGCCGACGTAGATGAACGCGATCACAATGGGGTCGCTCGGCGCCCGCAGGTGCACGTAGCAGTCGGCCGCGCAGGGCGCATCGAAGAAGGAGGGTGTGAGCTGCTTGGATCGGAGCGGGAGGAATGGAGCCCGGTGGGCCGTCTCCTCAAGGACCATTTGCATGAGGTGGACAGGTGGCAGCTTCTCGCCCACCTCGTGAAGACCCATGTGGAGGCAGATGATCCCTGGGAAGTGCGTGCCCACCGCCTGCCACGCGGCCATGGACATGAGCACCTGGCCGCCCGACGCGGCCGCGTCCTGGACCGCCTTGGTCATGTCCATCACCGCCCCCCGGTAATGCTGGCGCCCGTTGGAGTGGGCCACGACGCGCTCGGGCACCCCGCTGTGGATGCCCATGCGCACGCGCAGGCCGCGGTAGAGGACCCGGTGCTCATTGGTCGGGTCGGCCACCTCGGCGCCAGTGCCGTATGACAGGAGTTCCGCGGGCCAGTCAGAGTAGGCGTCGTCCCCATGGCTCCGGCTTTGGGAGCTCTTCTTGGACTTGGAGGAGGTGCCTCCCTCGGGGAGCATGCCCATGTGGCAGAACAGGTTGAGGGGGAAGAGAAGGTGGCGTTGGACCTCCATCGCCCAGCCCAGCGCGTCTAGCGCGTCGTGGAAGATGAGCGTGAACGAGTCCCCTTCCGTGTCAGATTCGTAGCCGTGGAACTTGGGCAGGAGCAGGCGGCACACCTGGGCTCAAGGGATAACAATCAAGCAAGCAAAGACATACTTACAGTCGTAGATATATAAGCAATATACATATTCACATTGACTACTAGTATCCTTTGTTTCAATAAGGGGAACTTGGGCACCAGCGCACGGCACCCCCAGTCTCCAGGGATGGCGAGCAAAACGAAAAAGATAAGACTAACAGTTCTTGTGGTTTGGTTCAAGGCAATGGAACTTGGCAGCAGCGCGCCGCGGCTGGGCTTACTGCATGGCTAGCAAAGCAAAACAAGAAAGATTGTTAATACTACTACAACCCCCCATACACGCGTAAGATTCCCAGATCTAAGATCTTGAGACCCTGGATTTTGGAATTTCTGGTTTGAGATCGCAGGGCTGGTTATGGGCAAAAAGATCTTAAAGTAGGTACAAAAGGCTGCTAAGCGGTAGGCGCAACATAGGTTATGTGCTCAGGTTTACCGCCTCAGCTTTAAGATCGTACAGGTCTCAACTTCAAGATTCTCAGCCCTGAATTTGATTTCAGGTTTCCGTCAGACCCCATTCTTAAACATGGGGGGAGGGGGGGATGTACTTTTGATGAGTCATTAGGCAGTAGTACTTGCCTTGACATAGGCACTTGGGCACAGCGGTGGACGATCAAGGCACAACAACGCAGTAAATCGATGTTGACGATTAATTTTTCAATAGATATTGTTTCTTAACATCATTCCTCGTCGCAGCATCATTGGTCTCCCAACATCACTGGTCGTGTTTTGGTTAAAACATTGGGACCTGGCCAGCGGCGCATGGAACAAATGCCATGGAAGACCACACATTGGCCAGCAAATAAAAAAGGCAACGCTAGTCAATTAGAAAAAAAAGGCTATGGTAGTCAAAACAAAGCAGATACAGTGGTCCTGTTGGAGTCGGCATAAATGGCGGAGTGGCCAGGGAGTGGTTGCCTGCTCCTGAGCTTGAGCGCAAGGATGGCAGGATGGTTCCGCCGTGTTGAGCTGGAAGTCACGAGTGCAAGAGAAGGGCCTGCGCCCCAAGTGCACTCACTCTGTGCTCCCAGGACAACCACCTATGCGGGTGCGGGTGCGGGTGCGGGTGAGGGGAAGGGGAAGGGGAAGGGGAAGGGGAAGGGGAAGGGGAAGGGGAAGGGGAAGGGGAAGGGGAAGGGGAAGGGGAAGGGGAAGGGGAAGGGGAAGGGGAAGGGGAAGGGGAAGGGGAAGGGAAGGGGAAGGGGAAGGGAAGGGGAAGGGGAAGGGGAAGGGGAAGGGGAAGGGGAAGGGGAAGGGGAAGGGGAAGGGGAAGGGGAAGGGGAAGGGGAAGGGGAAGGGGAAGGGGAAGGGAAGGGGAAGGGGAAGGGGAAGGGGAAGGGAAGGGGAAGGGGAAGGGGAAGGGGAAGGGAAGGGGAAGGGGAAGGGGAAGGGAAGGGGAAGGGGAAGGGGAAGGGGAAGGGAAGGGAAGGGGAAGGGGAAGGGGAAGGGGAAGGGGAAGGGGAAGGGGAAGGGAAGGGGAAGGGGAAGGGGAAGGGAAGGGGAAGGGGAAGGGGAAGGGGAAGGGGAAGGGGAAGGGGAAGGGGAAGGGAAGGGGAAGGGGAAGGGGAAGGGGAAGGGGAAGGGAAGGGAAGGGGAAGGGGAAGGGGAAGGGGAAGGGGAAGGGGAAGGGAAGGGGAAGGGGAAGGGGAAGGGGAAGGGGAAGGGGAAGGGGAAGGGGAAGGGGAAGGGGAAGGGGAAGGGGAAGGGGAAGGGGAAGGGGAAGGGGAAGGGGAAGGGGAAGGGGAAGGGGAAGGGGAAGGGAAGGGGAAGGGGAAGGGGAAGGGGAAGGGGAAGGGAAGGGGAAGGGGAAGGGGAAGGGGAAGGGGAAGGGGAAGGGAAGGGGAAGGGGAAGGGGAAGGGGAAGGGAAGGGGAAGGGAAGGGGAAGGGGAAGGGGAAGGGGAAGGGGAAGGGGAAGGGAAGGGGAAGGGAAGGGGAAGGGGAAGGGGAAGGGGAAGGGGAAGGGGAAGGGGAAGGGGAAGGGGAAGGGGAAGGGGAAGGGGAAGGGGAAGGGGAAGGGGAAGGGGAAGGGGAAGGGGAAGGGGAAGGGGAAGGGGAAGGGGAAGGGGAAGGGGAAGGGGAAGGGGAAGGGGAAGGGGAAGGGGAAGGGGAAGGGGAAGGGGAAGGGGAAGGGGAAGGGGAAGGGGAAGGGGAAGGGGAAGGGGAAGGGGAAGGGGAAGGAAATGAGCTACATGGGTATGCCGTGCCGGAGAAAAGTGATAGAAGCGGGAGAGTGGGCAAAGGGAGTGGAGTACTGTACTGGAGAGAAAGAAGGGGCACAGTGGGGGAACGAGGCATAGGAGAGAAAGAACGGGCAAAGGGATAAAATAGGCATAGAAGGGAAAGAACGGGAAAAGGGAAAAAGAGGCATAAAAGAGAAAAAATAAATTATGGTGTAACGATATTTACTATATTGACTATATTCATGGTATGCACATCTGGTTCCTCGGCCACCGAGGCAAGGGCGATCCCACGCGCACGTACATTGTGGTGGATGGCCAGCGCACGCTTCACATGATGGATGGCCACATGTCAGCGGATACAGCCGCACTTTGCCACAAGAAGTGCTGCGCTCACATTGTGGTGGATGGCCAGCGCGCGCTTCATCACCTCCGGGTTCCATTCCCACAGGGATGTCGAGCCCTCAATGTCTGTTTCAGGCAGAGGGAGATAAGGGCATAGATGGATGGGATAAACAAGGCCATGCGCGATTAGGGGAGGAGGAGAGCAAGGGACATCCAGCCCTCCAAGTCTGTTTCAGGCAGTGGCAGACAAGGGTGCAGATGACATTTACAAGGCCATGTGCGATTAGGGGAGGAGGAGGGCAAAGGACGTGGAGCCCTCGACGATTTGTGGCGGAGGGACAGACTGACACCGGCCAAGGGGTTCACTTGATGGCGATTTTGTGCTTGTTGTAAGCCAACGCTACCCGATTGGCAAGGCAACGCACAATCAAGATGCCATTAATTAATGCCGTATGGAGGTCCATGAATGTCTGTAATGAAGACCACTGCGTACTCACCCACTTGACTACAGAGGCCAGCCCCCTTCAACGGTCTAAGATCATCCAATTTATCAAGTAAAGTATTTGCTGCGATGCCGCACATATAAGGTCTGGACATGCTCGGTATAGTGACCACTGCATGCATACCTGCCGAAATGTGTTCCACGCATATCCAAAACGACCTCCCCTCTTATTTCACGCGCGGACTACCTGACCTCCACCAACTGGATGCGCAAATAATGGTGTAACTAGCTACACCAGGATGGCTGGTCAGGAACACATGGCACACCCGCCATGCCAAGCGCACTTGCGTGGGCTCCAACATCCACCTGCCTGGCTTATCCTTAATTCAGCGCAGCTGCATGCGTAAATTGAACTCCCTTAGCAGCAGCATCAATCACGTGCTGCCTGCCAGAGTACCTTCCATCAGCACGTCGTTTCCTGGTTTCCTTGGCAGTGCGTCACGTCTAGCATCTAACTTTTCCCAACCCGCTGTACAAATAAGAGTCTTCGTCCCTGCGCTACGGAAGCGGCGGCGTCCGTACCTGTGATGATGGCCGCAATGGGCATCCCCTGCTGCGGCGGGTTGCGCTTGCGCCGAATCTCCTCCAGCGCCGCTCTGCCCTCCGGGGTCGAGAAAACGAGGCGGCCCAGACATGCCATGGGCCCCTGTCTAATTTTCTAGTTTTAAGACCTTTCTGCGTCCTTTCTCCTTCCGCTTAGTCCATTGTGCTCCTCATTCACAACTATGCAGATAACACGCACGCGCCTAATCAATTATTAGATTGAAACCCATTGAAATAAACCTCTTGTTGCACTGGCAGACAATTCGATTAAAACGCCACCAGGGCAAATAAAACAATCAACCCCGACAAATTAAAGCAAGAGCGACGGAGATATAAGATATTGGATACCAACAAGCCTTTAGCATTGGGCCCCGTCAATAGTTTTATTGCTGCACTGGCAATCGCGGATATATAGACTAATTATCATTAAACTGGTCTATACACTTATCATTTACTAATGATAGTTGATAATGTGCTCGAGTGCAAGTTCATATAAATCAAGCAGGTCCTCAGGAGCACCTATAGCAGCCAGTACATAGCCCCTGGCTGAGAAAACGCTACAAGCTCGAGTAACAAAGCAGGAGAAAGAAGAAGATAATCATGTATGGAAAATGGTGGCAAACTGGCAGTGGCGACGTGGGCGATCAATCTCTGAAGTTGTACAAAGCAAGGTTTTATACAGACGTCTGTACTCTGTAGGGTCTTACACAGTAAGATGCTTGCGGCTGACGACAGGGTGCGACGTCTTAGTGACAACTGGCTACCGTATCCTTGGGACCCCGCTCGGATACTTCCACCAGCTGTAACTTAAAAGGAGAGATGGCAAGTGGCAACATCGAGGTGATGATTGTACATTTCGCCGTCCGCCGTCACGTACGGCTGCCTGCCATTTGTGGACACGGACGTTGCCTAAAGAAACTGGATTCTCTGCTGCCCTGGGCGGCGTGGGACACAACAACAACAACAACAACAAAGAAACTGGAGGGAAATGGTCAGTGGCTCAGTGCCTTAGTGGATCCCGCGCCGCCCATGAGCAGAGAGTCTAGGCGCGGGATCCAACTGAACTGATGGTCATGACTGACCTATGGAAATGGACGTTGACAAATAACCGTCCTGTGCTATGCTCAACTTTGCTCAACTTTGCTCCGAGCGCGGGAGCTCCGCGCATCCATACGTCAGCTGTCTCTTTAGAAAAGCTTTACTCCAGGTCGTCTAGAACGAGTTGGTTCTTACGTGAAAAACGCTGCGGACACTGGGTTGAATAATGAACTGCGCACGCGGAAGCCTGTGATGAGCATGCCTCTAGAAAACGAGTGCACGAATAGACAATGATATCTTTTATACGTTAATGTGTTGCTCGCCTGTAGTTGGATGGCCCGCTTGATTACCGCCAATTGCGGCTTCCCGCTAGGTCTGACCGCACCAATATGCCTGATAAAGATAGTTGTAGTGGCATTGAGATGAACGTTAGCCATGCTCAGGATCCCAGCTTGCGAAGTCCATGTTCGCCAGCACGAGGCCGTGAATTTCCCAGTTTTGACCGATCTCGGGACGATGGAGCCCCCCAGTCTCCCCGCGAAGAACCTGCGGTTCCGCCTGCTGCTGTGCCCAGCTCCGTGCACCCGCTGGCCGAGCCAGTGACACCGTCCCGCGGGACACAGACAAGCCCTTCCTTTCGTAGCCCGGCCGTTCTCGACCCCCCTGCAGACTTACCTGCATCCGAAACGCACACCGATGCTCCGGACGCACCGGCGGAGACTGCCGATGATATACTCAAGGCGAGCTCTCCCAGCAGCAGGCGTAGCGCCGACGAGACCCCCGTCTGTCGAATCTGCCTGCTGCCCGTGATTCTCCCTCCCGCCGCCAGGCCCAGCCCCGACGCCGTTGTGGGAGCCCCCTCGCACTGCTCCGCCGGTGCCCTCTTTCCCGACCATGTGCCGCGCCACCCCGCCGAGCTGCCCCTAGAGGCCCACGGCGGCGCCATGCCCAGCCCAGGCCCGGCCCCTGCTTCCCCCGCCAGCAAGCCGGCCACAGCGGCCTTCACCCTGGGCTGCCGCTGCGCAGGATCCCTGGCCGTTTCCCACCAGGGCTGCGCCCTCCACTGGTTCGTGAAGACCAAGCGCAGCCCCTTTTGCGAGATCTGCGGTCACGAGGTGGCGCACGTGACGGCGCTGGTTGCCAAGTTGACCTCGCACTGGCGGCGCACGGAGAGTGGCGGGTGGCAGCTGCGGGCGCAGGCCACGCCTGGGGGGGGGGGCGAGCAGTGGGTGCCGACGGCCCCGGGGGCGGCCCCGGGGGGAATCACCGATCACAGGCTGACGGGTCATGCGACGACTCAACATGGGCTGGTTGAGCATGGGCATGGGCTGGTCCATGAACATGGTGGGGTCACCGAACACGGGCAGGCAAGCCGACCCCCGGGGGCTGAGTTGACCCAGGCTCCCGCGGGTTCTTTTGCCACGCAACCATCGGGACCTGTGATGGTGACAGCAGCAGCGACCGCAGCAACAGCGACAGCAGCAACAGCAGCAGCCGCATCATTCCCTGGAACCTTGGGCCCTGCCGGAACGCCAGCAGCGTCTTTCCCTGGAATCTTGAGCCCACAACGTCTCGCCCCCACAGATTCGACCATGCAGCATCCCCCGCCAGACGTGACGATGCATCCCGGACCATCGGATGTGGCCATGCCGCACCCACCCGCGCCAGCTGGCATGGCACGTTGGATCAGCCCTGCGCCGCCCCCGCCCTTCTACTTGCCGGTCCAGACGATCCTCACCGTGGATGCGGATGGCGAGGTCATCTCGCGGCGCACGGTGTACGGGCCAAGTGAAACGACGACCCGAGAGGCACAACGGGGTCTGAGGGACCGGAGGGCGTCCCTTGTTGGGGGGGGGATCCGGGTCATCGGGGGGCCGGGGGGGAGGGATGCGAGAGAGGGAGGTGGAGGCGAGTATTATTATGTGGGCGGGGGAGGGGGGGCTGCTGGGGGTGGGGGAGGAGCAGGATCTGGCGGTGTCGGCGGTGAGCATAATCCCAATGACAACGTGGTGCATGGTCAGATGGAGAGTGGGATACCGACCCACCAAGGCGGCCAGTACAACTATCACGGGATCGGGGGCCAATCGGCGTCCGGTGAGACACATTCTGTCGTCCGGATTTCCCTCCGCGAGATGCAGGCGTTTCTTGACCGCGTCGCGGTAGAGAACGAGCTGGGCCGTAGGGGGGAGACGCCCGAAGAGAGGGCGGCCAGAATAAGGGAGGAGGCACATCGGCATGGGAGGGGTGGGGATGGAGGGGGGAATGGCAGCGGGTGGGGTGGGGTGGGGCTCCCGCGTCGGGGGTGGCCGGTCCGGGGCATGGGCCCCAACCCGTGTATTTTCTGGTCGGTGATCGTCAATATGGTCCTGGTCGCGTCCATCCTCTACATCGCCGTGTTTGAGATCGGTGGGTCAATCATCGATGTTGGGTGGTGTCTATGTATAGTGCCGTGTGACCGTTGCGTATGCTGCGTGACTGATGTCTACGTTTAGGGTGAATGGGAAAGAGGACGCAGTCTACATGTAATTTATTGATTGATTAAGGGGAGGCCGGGTTCTAAGTGTGCGCCATGCTTTCATTTCTATATTGCATCAAGGCATGCCATACACCCGGGCAGCGAGCGGTCCCAGGTGAGTGTGCTCGACCTGTCAATGTCCTCACCTAAGTGTGCTTATTACACTACCTACTGTTTGTATATGACTGTATGTATTACACTATCTACTGTACGTATTTTTTGCAGGCAGCATTTGGTTTAGTACTCGCTCTCTGGCTTGATGGTATTTTTTTATCTCGTGGGGCACCGTTGTGTTACCTGCAACATAATTGGCTGCTTTGGCTGCCTCTGCCACCACATTAATTCCCACCCCATCCCACCCCGATTTTGTAAACATTTAGTGCAATTGATGGGTCTGTCCGGCTGTCGTATCCGCGCACTTCTGGCTGTTATATTTATAGCGCACGGCTGGAGAGATTGAGAGAGCATGAGGCTGAGAAGACAGCAAAGTTTGTGATTGGGAGGGCCATGAGAGTTGAAGAAAGAACGAGGCTGCAAAAGAAGCGAATGGGCTAAAAGATAATTGATAATGTCATGAGCCAGAAATCATCTTCTCAGAATTGTACCGATTGGGACCTGGGGAGGGGGAGTGCTCATGCCCTTCAACAGCCTCCAACAACCACCAGGCTGTTGGTGCTTGTGCATGAGATTTTTTCATGCAGGCTGTTTTTCACTGGCTGTTTGTGCATGCGGGCCACGCGGCCATCTGGCCTTCCTCAACTCTGGCTTTATGGATCCTTCCGTTTGACGTCTTGTTTAGCGATGTCTTGTTCAGCGATTGCTTGTTTAGCGATGTCTTGTTTGGCGATTGCTTGTTTAGCGATTGCTTGTTTGGCGATTGCTTGTGTAGCGACGGCTTGATGAGCAACGGCTTGTCTAGCATGGACTATTCTCGCAACGGCTGGCTAGCAACTCGTGGCTGATGAGGGGCATCACCGCCGTGTCCGTGGAGCCTGCTGTTGTTCATGGGGCTCCCGTGCGGCACTTTCCATTTGTGATTATTTCTTTGGAAGGGGGGGGGGGGGGGGGGGGGGGGTGCTGTTTAGGGTTAGTTCCTGTTTGGGGTTGGTGCCGTTGGTTCCTTTGAATGTGGGCATGTGCATGCATGCTTCCGTGTCTGCTTTTATGTTGACATCCTCTACATGACTATCTGTCGTGAAGTGTGAGTGCGTACAAAGTACTTTGTGCTGCCGTGATGATGAAGAGAATGATGCAGTTAATTCAATTCTGCACCTTGCTCGTAACATACCATGCTTTCGTGCGGCACGATCGGTAGATTTGACCACATCCACAAGGCCGACTCCGCCCTTAAGTTCTTGGCCCATAATGTTGAGCCTTGGGACCGCGACCCCTGACAGGCAGTTGAGGGCGTCTCCTTTCTTGCATGTGTTCATTATTCTCTCCACCCTGTTGGTATCTATTCTCTGTTTAAGTAAATAAATTCTCTCCACCCTGTTGGTATCCATTCTCTGTTTAAGTATATAAATTCTCTCCACCCTGTTGGTATCTATTCTATGTTTAAGTATATAAATGCTCTCCACCCTGTTGGTATCGCTTCTCTGTTTAAGTACATAAATTCTCTCCACCCTGTTGGTATCGCTTCTCTTTTTAAGTATATAAATTCTCTCCACCCTGTTGGTATCTAAATTCTCACCACCCTGTTATAGTATCTATTCTCTCCACCCTGTTAGTATCTGAATTCTCACCACCCTGTTGTAGTATCTATTCTCTCCACCCTGTTAGTATCTAAATTCTCTCCACCCTGTTGTAGTATCTATTCTCTCCACCCTGTTAGTATCTAAATTCTCACCACCCTGTTGTAGTATCTATTCTCTCCACCATGTTAGTATCTAAATTCTCACCACCCTGTTGTAGTATCTATTCTCTCCACCCTGTTATCTGGGTATAGTTTCCCCTCCCGGTCGTGCAGTCTCGCGGTGTGTGCCTGTAATCCTAATGCATGGTTTCGCCCCGGGCTGCTGCAGCCCATTATATTATTGGTTTTGTTGATTAGTGTTCATTGCATTGTTTTTTGCATTCTCGGCATCATCTTGGCTCGAGGCTATCGCCGGCCTAGCATCGCAATTTTTTCTTTCAGCACAGAAGTGGTTGGTTCACTTTTAGATGTAGTATTCTTGGAACGCAAAATCACATGCCCGTGGCGCATTCGGCCCTTTTGCCACGCCTCTACCAATTCCTCAGAAAGAACTTTTTTGTGTTGCCACAGCCCCCCGCGATCTGCACAGCATCGGTCGTGCATGAGCTGGTTTTGTCAAAAGCGTCAAGCCGGCAATTGTGTACCAACTCGACCATGCAATGTCATGCTACTAATAAAATTGACCACTGCCATACTAATCCAATTGACCAATCTAATCATACAAGCGACCAATCTCATCATACAATCGACCAAATGTCATAATGATAAACAACTGTGCTTGCTCGCCGTGCATGATGCAGCGCCGGCAATCGCGCTTCCACTGAGCTTCCTCTTCACGTCGGTGTTCCTCTTTTTCATCACGGTGAGGGCCGTCCATACGTAGCTTCTATCTTCTGAAGGTACAACCAGCATAGGAGAGATGTTCTGGTTGTCCCGTTAGTATTAATAAATTAATTAGACTCGTGATCCCGTTGGGGAGTCACAGAGCATTAACCCCGATGGATGGATGGATGCAAACAGGCCTACCGGTCTAATCTATCTACAACATCTGTCTACAACATCTATCTACAACATCAAAAGCTCGCTACCCTAGGGGACCTGTCTGTAGTATGCATGTTGTTGGTATGCAAGTTGTTGAAATGCGGCTAATGTAAACCTACAGCCTGCCAGGGTGCACGTTGTCGTGTAAGCCATTTGGTATTCCTGTTTTCAGTCGTGGTGAGCTAGGGTGTCAACCTAACTACTGGCGCTGTACATGCGCTTTTTTTCTTTTCATGCGTGCATGCTTGTGCGCACGTGCAGATCATAAACATCACGGGCATCTACATCACGACGAGGAACTTCTGCATCTACGCCGTCCTCTACCTCGTCGTCTCCTTTGTCATCTCCTTCACCACCGTCGAGTACGGCAACATCGACTTTGTGGCCGCGCAGATACTCAGCCTGACTGCGGGGCCGTTTGTGATCCTGTCAGGGACCCTGCTGTGCTCCTCCGCGTACTCGCGGGGCGCCAACGGGGGATGACTGAAATGTCGGGAACACGTGCCTAGTTGCATGATGTCCATTCGGGGTCAAGGGGGGCCATGTAGACCATGCATATTAATTACTAATGAATGTACACGTGACTGCGTTGCGTGAGCATAAGTCCTCAGTGGGAGGGGAACACGGGATGGAATGGAACGGATGATGCTAGCGATCTAGTTCCTAGTTACCGGGTTGTGGGCACCAGCCACGGCCTGAATCGCTATGAATGCCAAACTGGGTCATGCGCGGATGCATGCATATGGTCCATGCACTGATACATGCACATTACTATCATTACATATGGCTAACTTAAAGTGATCTGTAAACTAGCCTGATTGTGCGGGAGCACTAGATTATCAAGGAGACAACCAGCGCAGGCCAGAAATCGGGCCGGAGAATCCGGACCATGGTAGCTTGAGCCTGCCATTATCTTCTCCGCGTTTTCGATTCGTTGAGGATGATGAATATGAATGGAGATGGAATTATGTCGCGGGCAGCACGCTGAGCTGCCGAGCTCCCCACCATCTCCACCCCCACCGGCCTCCACCCTCCTCGCCTCCACCTCCACCGCCACCACGTGACGCCATCACCGCCCCTGGAGCTCCGTCACATCGACAAGCGCCTCCAGGACAATGCCATCGCCATCGAGTGCCTGGCAAAACACCGCAGGCCTCACCGCACAGGCGGTGAAGGACATTGCCGCCAATTAAGCCAGCCCCCGCGCTGGCCGGCCTGGCAGGCGATGCTCCTCCCCCCCAGACGTGGGCCGCTATGCTGCTAGCTGAACCACAGGCACCACCTCCCCCGCCATTGCACTGAGCTAGCACAGCTCAAGCAACAGACGTTCGACCTCCGCCAGGAGGCCTAGCTTGACAAGCGCAGCCTTAACATCATCGTCAAGCACTTCGACCTTGTGGAAGGTGAGAACTCCCTAGAAGCTTGCACAGGAGTTTGCGAACAAAACCCTTGCCGGCCCCATGTGCATGACCCTCGAGTTGGTGAGCTCAAGCTGTGCATGCACATGCAGGCCCGCACATTAAGTAAGTAAGTAAGTACTTTCGTGTCATGCGCAAAGGCATGCCACGGAGTACTATGCTAATCTCATTAGAAAAATAATTACACAAAAGTTTAAACAAATATCGTCTGCATGCATCATCCCCCAACCGTTAAGCACTAGATGGGGATGTAATCCTCATCCGAGCTGTCCTCTACTGTAATGGCAGATGAGGCGGTAGTGTAGCGGCTATCCTCAGGACCAATAACCTCCACCTGCATGCGGACTTCTACCCTGGCTAGCAACGGGCCGCGGGGCCCGTGGGGAGAAAACAGGAGCATACCCCTTGGGAAGGTGCTTATCGCAGATTAAATTAAATTAAATTATAACATGCCTCCGTGGGGAGGTCATGTAGCACATATTTCATGATGGATGGGGTGGGGGAAGCCGCGTGATCGAACTATCCTAACTCTATCTAGAAAATCCTAACTACACTACTCATCAAAACGCCTCCTCCGCTTGGGGGGAGGTGGCTTGCCCACAGGGTCGGGCGTGTGCGCCTTGACAATCTTCTTCCACCGCGTCTTGTCCTGCATGGCAGTCCAAAGACGGGAGAGAGAGTGGATGCGGTGCTCAAACTGGGCTGGGACCACTAGGTCGTCCAGCAACATCTGAACGTAGTTGGTGACAGGTTTCCCTACCCTTTTGGGAATGTCCTTGGGGCCAGGCCAGGTCAGAATGTGCCGCCCTGGCTGTCCAAGCCGCTGGGGGCCGGCCAGACCAAGGGTGGTGTCGACCTGGCTGGTGCGGGCAAGGTGTCCTACAAATGCTATCCTACGCTGCCTAATCTCGTCCGAAACACGAGGCATGCCATGATACAGAGACTCTGATGACGGACGCTCGGAAAAACCTACATTAAGGACCTGCCGGAGCATCCTGTAAACGGTGCCGTCGAGCCGAGCTGCCAGTTTGGGTGGGAGGGTCCACGCCTCGGCGCCATACGTGAGCACCGTGAGGACGAGGACCTTGAAGAGCATGCGCTTGCGGTGCCCGTCCAGGCCCTTCGAGCGCCAGTAGGGTGTGAGCGAACGGAGCTTGGCCCAGGCAAGGCCGATGCGGGTGTCCACATCGTCGGCGGTGTCAGGAAGCCAGCTCCCCAACAGCTTGAAGCGGTCGCGGAACGGGACCTCCGACCCGTCGAGCAGGCGCGGCAGCGGTGGTTTACTGGATGCCCCTATCACCATCGCCTCAGTTTTGACACTAATCTCCAGCCCCACCGCCCGCGCCTCCAGGCCCAGGCAGTCCAGCCAGGTCTGAATGTGCTCGGGGCTCGCGATGAGGGTGGTATCATCCGCATAAATCAGGTCGGCAAGGCGGTAACCAGGTCTAACCCCGCCGTGCTCCTTCACGTTAAGGATGTCCAAGCCTGGCTCGAACCCCTTCAGAGCAGTAAAGCGCGCACGTGCCCGGCGCATGTCGTGATCCACGACAATAATGAACAGGTATGACAGGACACAACCTTGCCACACCCCGTGGTGAAGGGGGAATGGTGGAGTGGTGCCCTCCGCAGTCCGCACTACGGCCTGTGAACCCTCATACAGACGGCGAATGGCAGCAATAAACGCAGGTGGTACCCGATCCAGAGCTAGGATGGCCCAAAGAGCCTCCCAGAGAACCGTGTCAAAGGCCTTGATATAGTCAACAAAAATGAAGACCAGCGGCAAACTGTCAGGGGGAAGTCGACGCACCTCCTCCATCAATCAACCGGCGCGCGACAAACACAGCCATGACAGTGTTACGACCACGACGGAAACCCATCTGAGACTCACCCAGGTGTGGGTCCAGCGCGGCGCGGAGCCTGTGCAGCATCATGCGCATGAAGACCTTCAGCGCGGCGCTCTGGAGGCAGACACCCCGGTAGTTACCGGGGTCAGCAGCAGAGCCCTTCTTGTACAGCATGACGCGGATGGCCGTCTGCCACTCAGCAGGCGGAGGCTCGTCAGAGAGCAGGACACGGTTGCAGAACGCCAGCAGAAGATCCCTAACCGCCAGATCAGGGGTCTTCAGCAGCTCAGCAGAAAGGTGGTCGGCACCGACCGCCGCATCGTACCGCAGGCGAGCAAGGGCGCCGTCCAATTCCTTCAAAGTGAAGGGGGGACGACGTCGTCAGTGGCAAGGCAGCCCTCCTGCAAGGCGGGGACTTGGTAGTCCGCGGCCGAGGAGGGGGGCGCTGGCGGCGGCGGGGGTCCGGCGACCCCGAGGCGGGCGGCCGTCTCGGGGTGAAGCGGCGGGGGGGGGGCGCGAGCCCCACCGGTCAAGGAAACATTGTGGGCCAACCAGCGGTCAAGGCTTACCGGCGCCGTGCCGTCCCCCGTGTGCTCCACCGGGGTGCGCTGCCGCCGGCCGCCGAGCCGGTCGAGGTGGTACCACATGTCCTTGCCCTGGTTGCGAGCTTGGCAGGCCTTCAATGGCATCTGCGATGCACTGGGCCGCCTCGGCGTCCTGAGCGTGCTCGTAGGCCTCCACAAGGGCGGCCTTAAGCAATGGTTTCTGCAGCGGGTCCCGGTTACGCTTGAGGCGGTGCCGGGCTGCCAAGACCTTGGGGTCCTGGCGGTAGAGCGGGCCGGGGCGGCGGCGGGGCATGACCGGCAGGTGCCGGGCCGCCAGCAACGGGGCACGGGCCGCAAAGCCCGCAAAAATGGCTGCGTTGGGGGCACCATTGTCCAGCTCGTCGACGTCCGCCCGGGCGTCCAGGGCCGACAGGTACTCCCGTCGGCACCGGTTCCGCTCGTGCTCGGCGTCCGTCCAGTCCTCAGGATCTCCCTTGACCGGACGTAGAGCAGACCAGTCAGGGCGGACCACTGGGGCGCGGCGCGCGGGGACGTGGAACCGGAGCCGAAGGCCGGGTCGCGCGCACCAACCGGTGGTCAGAGCACACCGTCGGCGTGTCTTGTCGCAGATGGCAGCCCAGCTCTCCAATTGTCAATCATGCGGGCGCGGAGTACAGATACTAGTCCCAGAAGCCCTGCATCTTCAAGCAGTTGTGTCACATAGGTCCGGGTCGCGCCGCGCCGGTGCCCGGCGCGCGCAAGTTTGCCAGCTAGTGGGTTGCGATGGGACAATGGGACCCTGCCATAGGAGGAGGTGTCTACCTGGTTGGCCCGTCGATCTTAAGCCCCCCGGCAGGGCCCACATCGGTATTCACCTGGTCTGTGCGGGCAAGAAGGCCGGCAAAGAGGAGGCGGCGGTGTCGGATGGCCCGCACATTCAAAGAGCAATTCATTAGTTAATTAATTAATTAAAGAGCAACTGATAGAGGAAATGGGGAGGATAGGCCTCTCCGTGATTTGGAAAAAGATCGATGCATGACAACGTACTGAGGCCAGATGCATGGGCCAAAGTAGAAGAAGAAGACAACGACCCCCCTGCTGTGGGGAAGAAGCTTACTGTTTGAGTGCTCCCGAGGCCGGGAAGCAATCGGCCGGTGCGACTTCTAGGGTCGATCCGGCTCATCTACATAGACTAGCTAGATAGAATAGACCGGTAGGATTGTGTGCTCAACCCATCGACAATTCCACCCATCGGTACCGGATCGGGGTCAAGACTCCCCACCGGCCGGTAGCACGAGTTTTATTAATAATAGGCATAGTAGCGCGGACAATAAAAACGGCAGGCTCAAGCTATACCATGCATGGTCCGGATTCTCCCTATTTCTGGCCTGCGCTGGTTGTCTCCTTGATAGTAGTATTAATATAATATACCTTCGTTTGCACTGGGGCACTTTCTCCGGCCCTTCAAATCTCTTATTGTTGCATTCTCCGCGGTACATACCTCAACCTGCACATGGCACACAAACGCTCACTCACTTAACGTATTTATTGTAAATTGATTCCACAACTAAACCACCTCAATGAAGCATCAAGTACACCACCTGTATTTTTCAGACGCATTGCCGTTAATGACTCATGCCAGGCGTCATGCTACCTTTGTTGAAGACAGTCACCCACGTGCAGGATCATAAATAGCTAGCAAACCAGCTCTCTATATTTTCATTTTGCCTCACTAGCAAGGATGTTGCTTCACGCGACGCATTCGGTGCTTAAATTTGATTTCGGACGTCCATATCCAGCGTGGCTTGGGAACCATATAAAGTGGGTGCCGTCTCATTATTAACTCTGCCTAGGTTGCGAGATGTTGATATCCAGCGAGGGCACTACAAGGTCCGCGTTGGGCATCGTGGTGGCAATCTCCACCGCGTTGGGGCGGTCGTTGCCAGAAATCTGCACACAGAACATGATGCATACAATGGGAAGCACTATAGTTGGATGTACGCAATCGGATGCACAACTGGATGCATACACCTGGATTCAGGTCGGATGCACACACCCAAGCGCAAGCATTTGTGCAGGCAGCTGGAGGGTTACGAGCATGCATGCATGAGCAAGTAGCGTACATTAAACTGCTATCCAGGCCTGCAAGTAGCCAGTACATATCTTGATACCCAGGCCTGCAGAACCTCTCATGACACCCGTTGGGAGTTCCAATTGTGCATTTGAAGATAAGGAGCTGGGGAGTCTTCCCACCGATGGGGTCGACTTTTCAATCAGACTGGCGCATGTCTCCCTCTCTACAGAAACATGGAACAATTCGTACTAGAAGCATGCAACAATTTGTCCTACAAACATGCCACAATTTGTCAGCGTGTCCTTCCAGTATGCAGCGTGTACTAGATAGAAATGCAGCAGTGGCCAGTGGGTGGAAGGGTGGGCAATCACTGGGCATGCCTCACTTACAACAATCCACTAAATTGCTTACCCGCTTTGTCGCGACGTCTTCCGGCTTGCCTGCACAAATTGTCAAGAAGCGGAACGTGGGCAGCACAAGTGCAAGGGAGAAAAGAACATGCATTTTTCAAGCAAAGGGAGCTAGATATTGATACTACGAGAAAAGTAGTTGGCATGGCAAAGCGTTGGCCATTGGCAGCAAAGCGGTTTGCCCCACTAACCAGCACCCCACAACTGGACCCCCCCCCGGCACCCCTATTGTACCAGGGAGTCCTTTGCCTGGGGGCATCCAGCACTCATCTACCCTACCTTATCTTAAATTACCCATCTTATCGTGCATGCCTCATCCTTACTGATGGAGACATCCAGGCTGGCACAGAGGTGGGCATAATGGGATACTCTCCATTTCAAGCATGCGCAAGCCAGGGCATGAAAGAAGCATGCGCTGGTTGTCTCAGCAATATCCAGGTCATGGCCACAGAAGACTAGAAAAGGTGCGTGTGCCAGGGTACCCCTGGTCGCTGCATGTACAAAAACAAAGAAAGAGGACCAGAAAGAAGGAGACTGATTAAGGGGATCCAGAAAAAAAGGAGATCAAGAAAGTTGCAGATCCAGAAAGAAGCAGATCCAGAAGAAAGGAGATCAAGAGAAAAGGATATTCAGAAAGGAGACGCATTAAAAACAAGTAATGCATACATAAGATATAAACAAGTAATCCATAGACTACTATAAGAATATAAGATAGAAACATGAGCATACAATTCAGATAGAAACGAGTGATCCATACTAAGCTAGAAACAAGCCTTTACATTATGTATAAATATACACATAAGATATAAATAAGTAATCCCTACTCCGACATCCACGTTTTGAAAACAGCGTTCTTTTACCCAAACATGGCCGTTGTGAGCGCTAAACTCCCTCATTGCGGCAGCCGGCGTGTCAGCATTCAACGCCATACCACCACGGACTCACCGGTCTTCACGTGCCGCTTCCACACGCGGTCCATGGCCACGTCGATGTCGCACTCAATAAACCTGCCGCACGCGAAGAAGAGGAGGGGGTTGCAAAGCCAAATGCCACTCATTAAGGAAGGGCGGGGGGGGGGGGGGGGCGCAATTACAGTGAACTGCGCACTAATAACAAAGGGCATCCCTTGCCCTGAGCATTCCACCAGCAAGCATGGTGAGGCATGGCAGGTTGAGGCATGGCAGGTTGAGGCATGGCAGGTGGAGGTGTGTTGTGGGGGGGCATGGTCATGCATTGAGGCACAGTACTGTGTTGACGCCATAGGTACATCAGTTTGAAGCATAGAATCATCTTCAGGCTCGCATGTTGCAGGTTTAAATGTCACACTAGGGCTTGGCAACAAAACCAGTCAGCCAGTCAGAAAGCTTCTTCCCAAACGGTTACCCGACAGAGTTTTCACACAGTGGTTTGAGTTTGGTATCAAAGAAGGTAGGTGTGCAGGATGAGGTGCCGAAGGTAGATGTGCAGGTTGAGGGGTCAGGCAATCTTGTTAGCTGACACAACTGCATGGCGTACATGCTCCGGCTCATACAAAACGCATGGACACGGTGTGGCGTGCCGCTGCGCAAGCAGCAAACGTGAAGTCAATCACAAGGTGGATGCATATACCAATATATCTGACGGTGGATGCATATACCAATATACCTGACCCATACATGCGAAGTGAGACATTTTGCTGGAAGTGAGAGTCGTGGCCTCGTGGGTGGCTTCCCCCCCTTTTGAGTTTTGGCACATATCAGCGTACAGGCAAATACTACCATCAAAATAACGACGCAAATGACTGAAAGGCTTGATGGGTAGGGAATCGATGCGTAGGGCTTGCGGTTTGACAGGCTTGATGGCTAGGGGCAGGCATCAGCGAGCACATAGTGCCAAGCACCCCGACGCCTCGGCAAGCACCGGCAGGCATCGGTGAGCGGGCAGTCATGAATCCTTGCTGCGTCAATCCTTGTTGCGCCGAGGAACATAACATGCACAAGAGCGTGCACGCACCACCGCTCATCAAAGACCTGCGCCAGGGTCCCCCAGGGGTGCACCGCGTCCAGCAGCAGATAGTTGCCCTCGGAGAGTACGACGCGAGTGCTGGCAGCGCCACAAGCGAAAGAAAGCATGTGATAAACAGGACAAGAAAGGGACATGAAAAGGACATGAAAAGGAGTCCAACAATCAAGCACACTTGCTGGAGCCGCCACGCACCAGAAGGAGAGGAAACAAACAGAGGGCAAGCAAGCTAGGCGTCCCGCGGGCAACCTCCCAGGGGGCACTTTTCACAGTCCTAGAGGAACAGGAAAGAACAAGTAGGGGGCCTACCCTGCAAGGGGCCAAGAGGGGACTTACCCATTTAATGCCTCTGCCGCTTTTCGCGAGCAGCCCGTAGCTTTCTGGCTCTCGATGGGTGCATGGACGACTGATCGGACGCAGCTCAAGGGCTCTACCCATCCAAAATCTTTCCATAATCGCATCATTCAGCTCTCTTCCAGGGGCCGTGCCCCTTGAACACGTCTCGACGCACGCACTAGCGATCAAAATCTGTGTCAGTGGCCTGAGCTTTCCAATCTTTTTCCATAATTATAACATTCGCATTTCATTATTATTATTACTATTATTATTACTAATATCATTAGCAATTCTTTATGATTAATCGTTCATGATAAGTTAATCATTCTTCATAACTAATTATAATTAATTCATCTCTCACATTTCTTTCAGGGCCTTACCCTTTCCCCACGTAAATGGATCGCTCGACAGGGTCCCCCACACCGTGGTCAAAGGACGGCGCCCATCCCTCCCCCTAGTGGGGCGAGTGGCCAGAGCCGAGCACAAACCACGAAAAGAAGTGAGACAAGAGGTGGATGCGAACACACAAAAAAACATGATCCATTTGTGGCCTTGCTTTGTTTTGCATGCATCACCACAAAACATCAAATTTATTACAATATGTGTGCTAGCTCTATACGGCTGCTCTAACCACATCTCCTTACATGGCTAACAGCCAGAAATACGCATCACAGGCAAAAGAAACAACCTACTTCCCCAGAATGGAAGCCCACCTTTTGTAGCAACCACCTGCCCAGCCAACCCCTACATGGATAACTGGTGTACAGGTGCCAGCACATAAAATATTTCTTCTGAAAAATATTTTTTCTTGTTGTGCCATACGGCGTTGCATTCTCAGCTCAGCAGGTGAGTCATAGATACAATGAGCGTAGATCACCAAGGATATGGTGGACATGAGGTGAAGGAAAGAGGCCAACAGGCGGGCATGAATGGGAAGCAAAAACGCCAGTCATGGGCACACACACGTTCTAACAAGGACTGCTTTGTATGTCACCGAGTGGCCGGGGTGAGATGGGCACACGCGTGTGGCATGCACCTGGTGACGTTGCCAGCATACCTGCAAGGTGGATGAAGCATCTTTCTGCCAACGAGAGGTGTCCATGATTTCCTTCAGCACATTGCTTGATTTATTCAACTCCATCAGCACATTGTTCAACTTTGCTTACCATAGTCCAACTCTGCGCGGAGGCAGCACAAAATATCTGCACTAACACAGCATCGCGGTAGCAGTGATCATAAATAAATAATGACTAGAACCCTAGTCCGCACAATATTTATCAGGTCAAGTGCTAGTCTATGTCACACTGCAGTAGCTCAGCACGGGCCCCCGGTGCCCAAGGAATAGGTCACCGCTGAGCCACGCAACGGCATCGAACCGAGGCGAGATCTAGAGGCCGTCGCCTCAGCCTCAATACAAAAATTTCAACTCTCTAAAAACAAAAAGACCTAAACAATATACCACACCGAGGGATTAAATAAATTGTCTAGACTAATGAAAACGTGAACTGAGAGCGCACGACGGAAAGAGCAGGGTATAAGGCAACTAGTGCCCTTTCTTTGTTTGTGGATACCAGGTGGGTTTAACTGACCAAAAAGCCATTCCACCATACAGCTGCATTACGCTTTTTCCACCTAGTCAAACTCCTGCAGTATTCAGTCCCCCCCTTGTTCATTCACATCTGCCCCACTACCCACCTATTCACCTCTCACCCCAATACCACCCCTTCACCTATATGCAGGTACTGCACGTGTACAAAGGTAAGCTGATGACTGGCGTATGACTTGTGGCAAGCAGGCAAACGCTCTCTCTTGCACTTCTCCGCAACCACCACAAACCGCGCTGCTTCATGCTCACACTGCACAACGTGGCCCACGGAACAACAAGTCTCATCATTATCGCACTTGCCTCCAGCTTCTCAAACAACGAACAGACCACAGCAAACAACCCGCCAAACACCACCAAGATAATACCAATAAGTCACAACCCGCGCAGGCCAGAAATCTTGAGAATCCGGACCATGGCAGCTCGAGCCTGCCGTCGTACGCCCAAGGAACATTCGGACCCACCTTTTCCTTCAAGTCTTTTAGGAATTGGACGTAGGCATGTGAGTCAAACGTCCAATGAGCTGCGAGAGAATTGAAAGTGGCAAGTAGCAAGTAGCAAGAAGGCATTTTCGGTGGTGATATGAACGCGGCCGAACTCACACACTGCCCACCAATCCCATAACATCCATAAAATTTAGTAAACTCCCATCAACTCCCATCAATCTAGTCAAATCTCCACTGCTTCTATCACATCTAGTATGATGTGTTCAGTACTGAGAGAGGCAGCGGATGGCAGGAGGCAGCTTGTGCCAGGATAACGTGTGGCGTGTGGCAACCATCCTGCCATGCAATGTCAAGCAATGTCAAGCAATGTCAAGCAATGTCAAGCAATGTCAAGCAATGTCAAGCAATGTCAAGCAATGTCAAGCAATGTCAAGCAATGTCAAGCAATGTCAAGCAACGTCAAGCAATGTCAAGCAATGTCAAGCAATGTCAAGCAATGTCAAGCAATGTCAAGCAATGTCAAGCAATGTCAAGCAATGTCAAGCAACGTCAAGCAATGTCAAGCAATGTCAAGCAATGTCAAGCAATGTCAATAAATGTCAAGCAATGTCAAGCAATGTCAAGCAATGTCAAGCAACGTCAAGTAATGTCAAGCAATGTCAAGCAATGTCAAGCAATGTCAAGCAATGTCAAACAATGTCAAGCAATGTCAAGCAATGTTAAGTAATGTCGAGCAATGTCAAGAAATGTCCAGTATTGTCAAGTAATGTCAAGCAATGTCAAGCAATGTCAAGCAATGTTAAGCAATGTCAGGTACGCACTGGTTGCCTAATCAGTGGAATGAGTGGATCCGTGTAAGCTAACACAAGCGCAGATACAAGTGCCCATTTCCCTTATCTACCCAAACTCCGCACATCAATAAAAATACTAGCACTATAATAATAACATAATAGGACGCTTCACGCCAACCGATTGCAGAAAACCCACACGTTAAAAACAATATGCTGTATGCATTGGAAGAGTCGTACCATATGGTTCTGATTGCGAGTGCCATTTCTCCAGCATGCCACTTGATCAAAGCAATTAGGAGAATGGCCTCTTGATCACAAGCTTCTGAAAAAAATTCCCCAACACCCAACGCCTGTCATCCCTTGCATCAGCCACACCCTAGACATCGTCCCAAACGATGCACGCACGTGACAAGTTATGAATCTGAGCATGGAGCTACGCGGAGCATTTATTTACTATTTGCTATATATATATACTACTATATTTACTATTTGCTGCTCGCCTCGGCCGGATGGGGAATTCTTTTCCTGGGCTCTTTGACCTGCACGCTTGGCCGTTGCTCACGGCCACAACTGTTAGAAACCTTCTGCTATAGCCGCAGCGATAATAACACTAAGTAAATAGATGCATGCACCTATTAATAGGTCCATGCGCCTATTCCCATACCTCCTCTCCGCGCGTGGGCCTCCTCTGGGTTCTGCGTGCACGGAACGCAAACAAAGAGCAGCATGACGAGTCCGAGAAGAATTAATACATAAACAGTAGTGAATTACATGCAGTTGCATTCATTGTACTTTAGTAAAATATAGTGAATTCCATGGACAAGGATGCCAAGGGCTTTAGACCACAGATGCAAATCCAGACACTGGCCCCACATCCCGAATCCAGTCACGAAAAAGGCCGCAGTTGATACTACAGTTGGAGAGCTCTCCTCAATGGGCTTGAGCCAGGTTTTGGAAGCCCGAGGATTTTGAATAGACTTAGGTGTTGGAAACCAAATGTGTGAAGAATATAGTCAGGTGTTGGAAGCAAAAGAGGAAATAACAGAGTCAGGTGTTGGAAGCCCCAAGAGTAAAGAATATACGAAAGCATACTGTCACCCATTTTCTTGTACACAGAAAAAAGAAAAAGAAAAATGAAAAGTTTGTTAAGTGACTTGCACAAACCAAGAGCCCAGAGTAAATCCAGGTAGGTTGGCACGCCCAGATAACCGCAATGCCACGCTCCATGAGGGTGGCCCCACACGCCCCCTCGACCACTGTGGGACCAGCTTGCTTGGGTGTCGTGGCAGTGTATTATTATGGCGTACGTCAACTGCCAAAAAAGGAGTAGCCACGCTGCACGTGGGTGACCCATCTCCTCTGAGGGTCAGCTTGATTGGGCGTGGTGGCAGACCCAGCTACGGACCCTTGCACACGAATAGCATTCCTATAATTACTATCTTCATTTATAATAGTAGTACCATTGTTGTCATGCTACTAATTTTTAAATACACGACACAAACCTATTTATAGCTCATCAGCATCACGCTGAGCTGTCTGTGGCGGTGATGGGAAACACATGCCCATGTACTGTCAAGGTCACTATAGTAATTGTCAAGGTCACTACAGTAATTGTCAAGGTCACTACAGTAACGTCGTCACTCACGGGCATGGCGTTGAGCTGCTTGCGGTAGTAGTGGAAGCCATCCATGGGAACCGTCGCCGCGAACGGGTCCGCCCCCCCTGCCCCACCCTGGCGCGCGCCAACGGCCTCGTTCAACAGGCGGCAGACCTCGGAGACGGAGGTGGACTTGCCAGAGCCCGGCACGCCACCCACACCCACAAAGTACCTGGGCCAAGAGGGGGCATTTTGGGCGGCACAAGTAGACAGTGCGGGGTAACCATGACACACCAGAAAGGAAAAGGGTTACCGGAGCCCTGAATGCCGCCCATGCCCACAAAGTACGCGGGCCATAGTTACAGCGATAGGTGAGAGAGAACAGGGTGATTGCATAGTATGGATAACCCGGATATGTATCAATTATATTATATTTATCTGGGCAGTGATAATATCGACTTGGAACACAGATGGACTGCTGGAGCCGGGCACGACGCAGACCCCCACAATGTAGATGTGCCATAGTTTCGGGCAAAAGGTGCAAGTGCAAGAGTGTATGTGCGTGTGTGTGTGTGTGTGTGTGTGCGTGTGTGTGCGTGTGTGTGTGTGTGTGTGTGTGTGTGTGAGAGAGAGAGAGAGAGAGAGAGAGAGAGAGAGAGAGAGAGAGAGAGAGAGAGAGAGAGAGAGAGAGAGAGAGAGAGAGAGAGAGAGAGGGAGAGAGAGAGAGAGAGAGAGAGAGAGAGAGAGAGAGAGAGAGAGAGAGAGAGAGAGGGAGAGAGAGAGAGAGAGAGAGAGAGAGAGAGAGAGAGAGAGAGAGAGAGAGAGAGGGAGAGAGAGAGAGAGAGAGAGAGAGAGAGAGAGAGAGAGAGAGAGAGAGAGAGAGGGAGACAGACAGACAGACAGACAGACAGACAGACAGACAGACAGACAGACAGACAGACAGACAGACAGACAGACAGACAGACAGACAGACAGAGAGAGAGAGAGAGAGAGAGAGAGAGAGAGAGAGAGAGAGAGAGAGAGAGAGAGAGAGAGAGAGAGAGAGAGAGAGAGAGGGAGAGAGAGAGGGAGAGAGAGAGAGAGAGAGAGAGAGAGAGAGAGAGAGAGAGAGAGAGAGAGAGAGAGAGAGAGAGAGAGAGAGAGAAAGAGAGAGAGAGAGAGAGGGACAGAGAGAGAGCAGGGCATTTTAAGCATTGATTTGAAACACAACAGTGAAGTTGCTAGAGCCAGCCCATGCCAACAAAGTACCTGGCGTAAGAGGGGGAATGTGACATCATTATTTCAACCATTAACTAAATAGGACATCCCGTTTGCTGCACTTCGTAGTACTATGAAGTATGTTATTCTATGAGCTTGCCAGGGTCTGCCTCCATTCGAGGGTCCCAGGGCACCAGCTGACCCATAGCTCCCTAGATCTTTGATAATGGACTGGCGTAAGCACCATTGTCTAATAACAGTTCTCTTCTTCAGAGTGCATGCGTGTAGTTTATAGTGCACATTATGAACACTGTGCACACTCTCTCTTGTTAGAAGTGCACGCGCATTGTTGATAGTGCCCTCTGTTGTGTGTGTGTGTGTGTGTGTGTGTGTGTGTGTGTGTGTGTGTGTGTGTGTGTGTGTGTGTGTGAGAGAGAGAGAGAGAGAGAGAGAGAGAGAGAGAGAGAGAGAGAGAGAGAGAGAGAGAGAGAGAGAGAGGTGCAAACATCTGTACCATGCGGTAATGTGGACCTCCATTACATATAATAATGAACGGCACCTGGAGCTTAAGTTTCCCAAATCTCGTTTACACCCCACCTTTTTATCATGAGGGTTGCAAACTTGAAGGATACCTGTCGAGGGTTGCAAACTTGCAAACAGAATCATAGAAGGAAGATATTTGTAGATGAAGTAAGCACCAGCAGTGTGTGGCTATGTGTTGGAAAGCTACCACATCCCGGGGTACCCTTGAAAGGAGCCAGCCAAAGACATCCCTGCTGGGGCGCATATCTCTGCTGGGGCGCACAGCCCCGTGGGACGTCGGCGGGGTGTTCTATCATCGTCAGCAGTCGCGCATGAGCAGGGGCTTACTTGCGGTTTTCGGGGAGTCGCTCCAACTTTCGCAGGACGCGGTTAGCCAGGACGTGGTAGACTTCCTCCATCGTTCTGCACAATGCGTGGGAGGAAACGGTGAAGACATCGCAGACGTTATAAGTAGGATCTGTGCCATATGAACAATAAGTAAAGGAAGGCAGATATGGCGAATATACTATTGGCGTATATGATCGCCTGGAAGGTGGATAAGCATCGTTAGTTTATATATTGACCTGCACTTCCTCAGTGCCTGCTGGTCGCCATCGGCGGAGCAGTTCGTGCGGGGCCACGCGACGTTCGCCTGCACATACAATCGCGTTTACAGAAATTATGTATAACGTAACGTACAATGAGCGGGCCGTCAATTAGCCTGTTCGCAACATAAAGAATCCGATTTGCGATATTCTCGCTATAGTTTATAACACCAAATCGCTTACAGCGAGCTTCTTTGGGTGACGGGCTGGACGCCAAGTGTATAGAGTGTAGAAGGGACAGTTATATGGTGTGGTAGCTGCACTGTCAATTGGCCGGTGTGTCACGAACGCAGACAAGGTGGCTGCGGCTGCCATTTGACTATGAGAGACCTCTGGACGTAAGGTAATGTGGGCGATGGGCTGCGTTTACGAGCTGACCATAGCCCCAAGGTGAGCTGGCTAGAAATGCGTTGTTGCCTTCCAGTAGACAAATTAGGCTGAAAATAGGTATTGCTGGTTCGAGTTTTCTCTAATGGCGACTTATAAGGGTGAGAACCTTCAGCCATGCAGTTCTTGTTGTTTCATAATTCTTCGTGGTCGCACTGATTGCTCGCTGGTTCCGTTGCCACATGGCAAGCTGCATTCCGTCCCATGTTCCTTGCTTGTTGATTGGCAGTTTCTACTTTTCATGTGACCCAATACGGAACACGCGATGATGAGCGGAATGTAAAAAATTCACAATCAGCACCGACGGGTAGCTATCGGCCACTATAGATTCTCTGCTGCCCATGTGCGGCGTGGGACACAACAACAACAACAACAACAACAACAACAACAACAACAACCGACGGGCAGCACGTCATCCTCGCAAGGCTCCGGCGAGCCGGAGGAGACCCTCTAGAGACTCTTTTCTCGACGAGCTGAAGAATAAACTCTTGGCGTGCATGGCGCTGCCAGGTGCGACACTGCAGGGCGCCTACCGCCTGCCGGCTGCCCCATCCACGGGCCAAGGCTGGCCCCCCTCCAGTGGTCCTCACCTTCAGCGACCGACCGATCATCACAGCCCGAGTCAGTCGGTTCCTCTCTCGCCGCAAGAAGCTGGTGAACACCTCCTGGTCGCTTGACGACCGACAACCTGACGACAGCCCAGCAGCAGCAATGCCGCGCCGGATCAGTGGCCCGACTACATCCGCCACAATGAGACCAACCCCGAGAAGCCCCAAGTGTATTGGCGGGGAGGGGACCTTTATGTCAACAAGAAACTGTGGCGGAAGCCCCCCCGGGAGCTCCCCCAGGATAGAGCACTCAAGCTAGTTGTCTAGATGGGGGCAATCGATTATGGGATAGCTTAGGCATTATAGCACTTGAAATGCCGGATATTAGCGCACAGCGCTGTAGTACCTTCAATCAGCTCTGGCACCTTGTGGTCATAGTCAGCTCCTATAGTCAGCTCCTTGATAGTCAGCTTGCGCCTTAGCCGGCGTCTTGAGCCCACCTCACCTTTGTAGCATAAGCTATGCGTCAGCCTACCTATGGTATTGCACTGGTTGTATTGAACCCACAGTGTTGCGCCCGACATGCACCGACCATGCTGTGGAGAGAGCGCTCTGCATGTGGCCTGCCCACTTGCGGCAGTGAGAGAAGCTAGGTCGCCCTCCCTCCTTCTCGCAGTGTATATAGTCTGATCAGACACTCCGCAAAGGTGAAAACCATTTGCGTTCAGTGCCGGGCCGCGGAAAACGCGGAAAAACGCGATCTGCAAATGAATCCGACCGGAATCGAACTGGGGACCTCTCGCACCAATTTTGCTGACTATAGGACTATAGGAGTGTATATAGGGTTGAAGGTTCCTTTACTCTGTATTGGCACCCACGTGACGCAGTCACGTGCTTATTAATTAATTAATGGATGTAGGCCCTGCTGAGCACAATATGTACACCACTAGCTAGGTACCACGTGCAGCTTTGTGAGGTTATATAGAGGTGCGACTGTCCCTCGCCCTCACTCGCACGGTGGCTGATGTGTTATTAATTCCGTCGCGTCCGGGCCGACTTTGTTGCGACCCAGGAGGTGTACGTATAGGTCACTTCCCCGGCCTGGTGGGCCGGCAGAGGTGTTGTTGCATGTCGTAGTTTGGCGTACGTTGTCGTTCGTTGTACCTTTCTGCCTCCAGGCTTGATCCTTGCATGCCCGTGTCGGATATTTATTAAATATTGTCTTGGGGGTTCTTCTTTTCGGGGTAAATGATTTCATTATGTTGCATGCCATTCTCACCTCCGTAATTTATCATTCTCAGTGAATATGTAGGGGTCAGTTTGTATAGGGAAATTTCATGGTGGTTGATATTGCAATGGTCTAGCCTACAACAGTCCATGCACTTGGTGCACGTTTGCGCAACCTGGACATATAATAATGTAACACTTGATAAAACCTGACGACCCCTGGACGACCCAAATCGAATTTTTAGTGGAAAATTTCTCAAAAACCCAGGCATCTGGCTGGGTTGGGGGGAATGGGAAACATAGCGTGATTTCTTTGCAGCTGGGCTGGACACTCTAACCTCCACGTGTGCATGCTTTCACCACAGGGCTCAGCTGCACGTGCACTTTGACTAGGATAGCCAAGGTTGCACATAGCTAGCGTGGCTGTGTTGAGAAGGAGGCTCGTGCAAATTATAACGTGGATCCTGTGTACACCTGGACAAAACTGCACATGGGTGGACTGCCCCACATGCAGGGGCTTTGGAATTTTACATGGCACCACCCAACAAAATGAATGACTAATGGACTCGATAGACTCAGAATAGCAGGGGTGTGGCCCCTAGCTAGGATAGGACTGTCAGGCCTGTGCAGACAACGACAGAGGATATTTTACAAGGTTCGCGGGGATGGTGCGGTGGAAAAGAACTGATGCCATCATTGGACCAGTCTAGGTGACTCCAATCACCGCGAGGCGAGGCAGCCAGAGGCCTGTGCAATGAGGGGAAGCCACAGGAAGATGCCGGGAATACATGGGACGTCAAAGCAGGGATGGGGGTCAAACGCCAAGATTGTAATGCCTTGCAGGGACCTTGTAAGGAAAATAATTGCCATCCAATGACCATGGCAACACTGTGACCACAGGGACATGACGTGGCTCAACAAAAGGCCTTTCCAAAACAGGCCTTTATATTGATAAAGAAATCACATACATTTACAGGCCTATATATTGAACAATACATATTGCTTGTAATAATTATATTGACACATAAATTATATTAACTGCAACAATTATATGAACTACGTGAATTATAATACTTTATATTTTATTTGTTGATTGAGCAGCTAGATCCCCACACCCGAGCAAGACTGTGCCAGACAACAACCAGAATGAGCAAGACTGTGCCAGACAACAACCAGAATGAGCAAGACTGTGCCAGACAACAACCAGAATGTTAGGGTTCCAGACAACGTTGTTCCTCGCAGCAAATGCCTGATCAAGCAGACTAGGGTTGCCCCCCCGCAGCCTCGGAGGAACATGTAGACCTTCTCAGCAAAAAGAAAAAAGAACACAGAGATCCGGAAAGGTCGAGGCGTACTACCAGCCACAAGTCCACAACCACACCAAACCATACTCAACCACGCCAGACGCTAATTATACACAACAAAGAATTTTTTTAGGTTCCCTGTATCAATAGGTCCTCTTGATATAACTTCTCTCTGTGACGTCTTGTAATATTGAGTTTTTTACCCACCGTCCGTCCCCCCCTCCCCCCCTCCCCCCCTGGGGCTCCCGTGAGCCATGGGGCAAGCAAGCACTTACTCCTCAGCTTCTCGACTGACGCGCGGGAGACCTTGCACCCGTGCAGCGCCAGCGACGTCAGGTGGGGCAGCGCTGTGGTGTGGCGACAGGGCACACAGAAATGTGCGCAAGCAAGCATGAACCCATGATGTCCGGTGGGGCGAATTTGCGGCGCCAAAAGTTGAGGCGCCAGGAGTTGCGGCGCCAGAAGCAAGCAGAAACAGCTCAACAGAAACATGATGCAGAAATATGCAACACAGGCGCAGTTTTGATAGCAACGTCACAAACTTAAGTAACAGATTTGGGACATACCCCACCCCACTTTCGCACATCCCTACTTTCGTATGTTATGAAAATATACATTATTGTTAAGGGTTACATACTGCAGAAGTAGCATTGACATGCATCACACATTCATAGCCACATTCATAGCCACATTCATACTCATTCGTAACCTGCTCACGGCTTCAATCGTCTCCACTCACATTTCAGGTACTGGATGCCCAGCGTGGACACCCGGCTGTGCGACAAGTTGAGCGACACGAGGTTGGTCAGGCCTGTGGGTGGGCAGAGGCCGGCAGCAACCGTGCAACCATTTTCGGGGGCGGTGGAAGGGGGGGGGGGGGGGGGGGGGGGGCGGGAAGGGGGGAGGGAAGGGGGGGGGGGCAAAGCAAACCAGGGAAAACGAGGCCGGAAACATCTTGACCAGACTTTAGGAATTCAGCAGGCTGCGCGAGAAAATGGCAGCAATATTCTGCCGAATTCTGCCATATTCTGTCTGTAAGCTGGAAGCATTATATGGGTTGAGAGATAAATGATAAGTCCTGTGTCAAAGATACATCTCCCGCCAGCACGATGCAACAGAAGCTGGAGCCACCCGCAACCAGACTGCTGATACAGGAACACAGGACCATGACAATTACGTTCGAAATCTAACGGGCACATCACCTTCCTACCCATTTTGTCCCATCAACCACCAGGGATGATAGGCATGAACACATCCAACAGGCAGTGGTCAACACACACACGACGCGGCTGTCATGTCCCTGTCTGCTTATACCCAAACTACGATGACCCTTTTGAACGTAGCTTCCTCAATAGATATGTACTAATCAAGTTCTATCACAGCCCCACCCACCGCTGATGATGGGCATGGACGCGTCCGACAGCCGGTGGTTCTGCGACAAGTTGAGCGACGTGAGCGAGGTCAGGTCTGCGTGCCAATAAATAACAGTGGCGGACAAAAGGGCACAATAGCGGCGGACAAAAGGGCACAATGGGTGGCACCACACCACAGGAGAGGTGAGACAGGTCAGGCCTGCGCGCGGCAAGTGCGTGCCGGCGGGGTAGATCGGGCGATGGAGTATACGAGGTGGGCAATGGGGTCTTGCCTTGCGATGATATAGCCCGGGGCAATGACGCAAGGGGGGCCGGCGCGAGGGCGGTCCGGTCTGCAGATGGTGCCCGGTTGGACACAAGGGCGCTGGGCGCAGAGAATGACATCACTTTGTCTGACACCATGTTGTCCAAGGACGGGAAGACTGACATCATTATCACAGTACACATAAGCGAGGTGTGGTCTGCCCCCCGCCCCCCCCCCGCCGTCCCCCCCTATATCCCACCCCCGACCCCACCCCCCAACTACTCCCAACCCCAATCCCCCCCAGTACCTCGGATGTGCTGCACACCGGCATCCGTCAACGCGCCGCCGCATAGCTCGAGCGTCCACAGCTTCTTGAAATCTGTTGCCACCGACCCCAAACGCAAAACACCAGAGGATGATGACAGGTGACGGGTGATGGGTGAGCCCCCGACCACCATACCACCAGACGGTTCAAGGCCAGCCAGAGAGGTCAACAGGGTGGTGCATGGGAAGAGGCGAGGCCACAGTAGTGGCTTGATTTACACAACAAAAATGCATTCTATTAACCGTGGAACTCCAGGGTAACAAAACTCTTTATCAAAACAATGAGTGGAGCACATACAAAAGACAGGCCACATCCGGGCCGCCGATGCTCATGGAAACACTTATATGCTCATGAGAACAATTATTGCTTGGCAAAGGCTAGCCTTACCCGCAAACAGGGAGGGTGGGCAGAAAAAGAAAAGAGGCCGGCCTTAGCTAGGTGGGCTTGTTTTTGTCTTTTTTGCGTGTCATGCGCCCTTGGCCCGGACGGCATTTTTTCGCCACGCAAATGTTGCGTCTGAACAAATGACGCAATGTGGCGTTCTCATTGCCGGCAGCTTACGTAAGGCTTCCGGGGCTATTAGATCACATATTGGGTGACAGAAAGAATCTAGATCTAGTTAATCACTACGTCATTAACAAAGAAACCTAGACAGTGGCAGGTTTATATCTCAACGTAGCTCCTGCCACCTGGCCAAGAAAAACTGGCCAAAGCTTTGGCCACGACTGATCCGGATCAGGCCGCACCGGCCTCAAAAGCTATGTCACGTGAACCCTATCACCTAGCTATTGCGGCTACCCTTCCATCTCACTATAAAGAAACTATGTTCAGAGATCCACGATTCTGGGGAAGAAAGTACGTTCACTTCAAAGCTAGACTTTCAAAGTTTACTAGGCAGTAAACCATCGATAGTTTACTAGGCAGTAAGATAGCAGCTTAGCACTAGGGGGGGGGGAAAGTAGTGTACTAGTAGTAGGGTCGTCGGGGAATCCAGTACCAGGTAACGCGATGTGTCGAGACGCCAGGATTCTCACGGTGCGGACTGTCATTGGCATGATCTGATCTGATCTGATCTGATCTGATCTGATCTGATCTGATCTGATCTGATCTGATCTGATCTGATCTGAACACACTGACGACCGCACCGTCCAAACAATACTTGTCAATGGAATGACATAATCGTATCACAACCACGTGCGATAGGACACCCGCGCCACCGTCCTCACACCCTCTTATGCTGCTCGGTCGTATGGTATCGTCGATCACAGGATCCCTCGAACGATCATATCACAATAAAGTGCGATAGGACACCCACACTACCGACAATCCTGGCTCCCTCTGATGCTGCTCTCGCGCCGACAACGGGGCCCAATGTGGGGCACTATACCCACACTACTGTCCATACTCCCTCTTTTCAATAGCAATGATAGAAAAATGATGAATGATGAAACCTGCCGCTTATAATATGGGCGTTGAGCAGTTCCCGCAGCGACATCTTATGCTGCCCACGTACGTTTCAGGTGGGCGGCGCCGCGGTCGGTGATGGCAGAGCCGAACAGATCCAACGACGTGAGGCCGTGCAGGCCTGCGCGTACATGGACATGGGCAAGAATACATGCGCAAGTGAAAAGAACGAGCCGATCAAGCAAACTGAGGCCATGCAATCCTGCGCACGACCCAGACAACGTAGATATGTAGGCCGATGCAAACGTAGGAAACCCGTGCGCAAGTAGACAACCACAGATCCTGCAAGGTGAGGCCCTGCAGGCCTGTGCATGATGGATGGGGGTACACAAACACAGAGGCACCGGTCAGGGGCATTGCAAGCATGCACCGGTCAGGCATGCTCGCCTGTGGTGTGTGCCTCTACTCATGTTCCGATGGATAGTGTAGCATTTAGTTAAGAATTTCAAGCATGTACAAGCCAGGCATGCTAGCCCATGTCGGTGATGTTTCACGAATCGAGGTTTCGCGTCGGACGGAGAAAGGGCATTTGTTTCTTCAATAGACGAAAAGTACAGTTGCAAAGGGCATCTGTTAATTCACTAGTTGATTAACACCGTTACGTCCCCGTAAGGCACACCACCCCATGGTCGATCGCGTTTTGCGTGTCCAGGTTGAGGGAATGGCAAAAAATAGTTCATCCATCCATTCACTAGCAGATGGACATAGAGCGGGCGAACATAGAGCGGGCGAACAAGTCGCATACCGGTCAGGCACGCTAGCCCGTGGTCGGTGATGTTCCGAGAATCGAGGTTGAGGGAGACGAGCGACTTGATGGCCCCGATGGGGATGAGCCCGCCGTCCTTCACGTTGGTGTAGCTCAGGCTCAGCTCCTCCAGGCCCTTTAGCGCTGCGGTACAAACAGGGACAGGATCGAGGCAATCAACAAAGAGGTGGCGAGGATGCTAAAACAGTTTGCTGCAGCCTTGCGCTCTCGTACGCGGTGGGGCATGAAGCCTCGCGAGGTGACAAGAGAGGGGCAGCGATCTTTTGGTACGATGCTAGCACCTGACACATGGGCGACCAACGAGCCATGAACAGGGTGGTGTAGCCGAGCCTGCCCATGAAATACATATACTATATGCAACATATAATACATAATACATGCAACACATACTACATAATACATAATACATAATACGTAATACATAATACATAATACATAATACATAACACATAACACATAACACATAACACATAACACATAACACATAATACATAATACATAATGCATAATACATAATACATAATACATAATACATAGATAATGCGATACATGGGATAGTATACGCGATCGGCGTGCCGTTGTCGGTGCGTTGCCACACCAGCACTGCGGGTTCCGAACTGTGGAGCTCTACTCAGGATCCATGCGCAGGACAAGCATCCGTGCGCAGGACAAGCATCCGTGCTATACTCAGCCAAGCCCACCAGCCACACGTGCCCAACCCCGAACCTGACAGACTTGCCCGATAAACCAGTACCAAGAAAAAAAAAGAAAAAAACCTTTTGGCAAAAAAAAAAGCCTGGGCTTCAGAACGAAAGGGGCCTGGAAGAAGGCTCTTGAAGAATGCTTATTGTACTCCTGCAGTGCGCCCTCTCGATCCCACCGAGACAGAGGATAGTTGTGCCGCACCACCTAACATCGAGAGTGCGCGCCGCCTCACCTGATAGGTGGACCATCCCGGCGTTGCCGACCGCCGTGTCGGATAGGTCGAGCGAGCGCAGGTTGGTGAGGGCTGCATGACACCCATGGCACAGCACACGGCAGACCGGTGTGACGACAGGTTGAGTAAGGGCAGGTGGGTAATGGCCAGTGAGGGCCGTGGCGGCCACCGAGGAATGCGGAACGACAGCATATGTCAAGAAGACAATAGCGGCAATACCGGAGACAGTACAATATAACGGCAGCATATATGGCTCAACAGCAGGATTCGAGGCGGCCAGAGCACACCAGGTATTTATATAGCAAAGCTTGAACTGGGATCACGAACGAGTCAAGAGTCCCCGATTTTTGAGACAGAATCATCAGATAGGGTATGCATCAGACATGTGAATCAGATACAATATAATACGCATCAGATAGAAGACATCATTCGGGAATCAGAGAAGCACGATGCTCAAGGGCCAGCGACAAGGGTTAAGGGTTAAGGGTTAAGGGTTAAGGGTTGAGGGTTAAGGGTTGAGGGTTGAGGGTTAAGGGTTAAGGGTTGAGGGTTGAGGGCTGAGGGTTCAGGGTTAAGGGTTAAGGGTTAAGGGTTAAGGGTTAAGGGTTAAGGGTTAAGGGTTAAGGGTTAAGGGTTAAGGGTTAAGGGTTAAGGGTTTAGGGTTAAGGGTTAAGGGTTAAGGGTTAAGGGTTAAGGGTTAAGGGTTAAGGGTTAAGGGTTAAGGGTTAAGGGTTAAGGGTTAAGGGTTAAGGGTTAAGGGTTGAGGGTTGAGGGTTGAGGGTTGAGGGTTAAGGGTTAAGGGTTGAGGGTTGAGGGCTGAGGGTTCAGGGTTAAGGGTTAAGGGTTAAGGGTTAAGGGTTAAGGGTTAAGGGTTAAGGGTTAAGGGTTAAGGGTTAAGGGTTAAGGGTTAAGGGTTAAGGGTTAAGGGTTAAGGGTTAAGGGTTAAGGGTTAAGGGTTAAGGGTTAAGGGTTAAGGGTTAAGGGTTAAGGGTTAAGGGTTAAGGGTTAAGGGTTAAGGGTTAAGGGTTAAGGGTTAAGGGTTAAGGGAAGCTAAGGGGAGGCGGCCACACGGCCAGCCCATTTTTTGCATCATTTTCGGCCGACACATCCAGCCCATCAACGTACGATCGATTGCGGCCCGTTACAAAGCGGTTGGTGTGCCACAGGCCAAGAAGCCATGTGCAGCGAGTCGAAGCCGCTCCGTGCTACACACAGTGACGCGACGGGACCTCGCCGTACTGCACAAAATGACACCCCTGGTGGACCGTGGAGCGTCTCATGCCGAATCTCTCAGATGACGACAACCATGGCATAGACCGTGACATATGCCAGCTCACGTGTATCTATGCCATTCATTAAAAGCACATGATGCAGTACCAGTTGACTTAGTCTACGCCATGCTCATGTCAGACAGCGCTGCACGCCATGTACGACACAGTCCACAACTGCACCGAGCATCAAGCCCACAAGTGCACCAAGCGCCAAGCCCACGACTGCACCTAGCACTAACTAAAACCCTGCCTCGCTTACACGTTATTTTTATATTAAGGATTTTCCTATCTCACCTGGCAGGTGCTTGAGGCCGTCATCGCGGATGTGGCATGAGTCCATGTTGAGCACCTCCAGCTTTTGAAGGCCTGTCACGAAAATGTGGGGAGAGAATGATGTTGACAACGATCTAACGCTCGTTATCAACAGTCCACGTTGATTGAGCACCTCCAGCTGCTGAAGGCCTGTCACAACCACGTAGAGAGATCATGAGTACTAACGCTCGTTCACACCATCACCACCAACAACACAACCAACAAGAACAGTCCATGGTGGGCACCTCCAGCTTTAGGAGACCTGGCAGAGACGGAGGGAGGGGAGAAACGCAAACAAAGAACACAAGCAGTTGAAAAATAGGAAAAGAAAACGGCTGTCACCCTGGCCTGCTTTGGGCTGTGAGGAACTTGACAAACAACTAGCGGACATTAGCAGATATTAACTGGTGATAGCTAATATTCGCTGGAACGACCGTTCTGGGAAACGAGAGCAACACAGAAGCCAACGCATGGAACCGAAAGCTGAAAAAAGTCCATTCTTCCGTGCCATCAGGCAAGTACAGCCTTGCGTGCCACGAATGTGCTGGTTGATGAGAGAGAAACCACCCACCCACCCAACATGGAATATGTGCTACATGACCCCCCAACAGAGGCATGTTATAATTTAATTTAATTTTTTAATGAGAGAGAGCAACAGCAACAGCAAGAATGCTGGTGGCTACCACAATACTCAACAGTGATCGTGCATCCATGCTCACCGGCAATGTGCTTGCTGCAACACGAAGCAAACCTAATCGGGGTTCTTTGAACAGAGTTTCTTCTATACGTGAATGCGGGAACAAGAGGCCGCTGATTGAGCGGCTTATAGGTCGTAGTGTTTGCTAGCTTTATAGTACATGCTCACCGGCAAAGTGCCCGATGCCACCCCAAGCTAATCAAGTACATGCTCACCAGCCATGTGCTTGATGGCATACAAAGCTTACCATGACACCAAAACTACTAACGATACCAAGTACATGCCCACCAGCCATGCACTTGATGGCATACAAAGCTAACAATGACACCAAAACTACTAACGATACCAAGTACATGCCCACCAGTTATGTGCTTGATCCCGGCATCCGTAATGCCCGTGTAGGCCACGTTGAGCACCCGTAAGTTGGTCAGGACTGCGCACACAGCCGCCAGAGCCAAGGGGCGTGGGCCAGAGAGGAAAGGCTTGTCAGCCCGGCGTGTATCGACAGCTCATAGGAAAGCGCGCAACGGTTCCAACGACACATTCCGCAAGAGAGGACCATGGCAAAGAAAAACAGCAAGGGGTGGGTCAGCACTGCGCACGCGGCGGCAAGGGCAAGGATCCGAGAGGGAAGATTGGCCAGCAACGTGCACTGAAGTTCGTGAAGCACACGCGGCAGTAAAGTTCCAGAAGAAAGGTACCCCATCACAGATGGCAGTGACAGGGAACAGCACAAGGTTGATAAACATTGCGTCCATGACACACATGGGGCAGGAAACCAACAGGAGCAAAGACTCAATCACCCCCCCCCCCCCCCCCCCAAATGGCAAAAGGCCAATGCCGTATGTCACGTTTCTGCCAGGAGCTCAACTCTGCAAGATTATAATGATCATTATTGTCAGCATTTTTACTATCCTTCACTAAATGCTCCCCCCCTCCCCCCACACCCTTGTGCCACAGAGTCATGCTGCCACGGATCCCTGTCGTTTTCAATGCTACAATCACTGCTGTCAACCCTCACCTGCCACGCTCTTCATCCCCTCGTCTGTGATCTCGCACCACTCGAGGTTGATGTCCGCCAGCTCCCTCAACTGCGAGATCACCTTCATGCTGGCGTCGTTCACCGAGCAGCCCATGAGGGACAGCTTGGTCAGGCGCGTCATGCCTGCGCCAATAATAATATCATACTCATATTATTGTCATCATGTTATTAAATCATATCGAGGCGCATATGTGACGGGAGCCAGAAAACGGATGCGGTCATGAGCAACCGGTGGGTTAAGAGGGTCATGCTAGTAAGCGATTGATTGGTGGACCATTAAGGTACAATAGGATATTCCTTCAAGTAGATAAACACGAAACCGTCATGTAAACAGAGACATACGCGAGGCCTATGCCAGGTCAAGACATAATACCATGTCAGATGAGGCTCATGCATGACAGATCGGTTCAATGGTGCATGCCTCCACAGATGCACCGATACTTTGTAACTAGCGGTTTAGGTAGGTACCATCATAGTGGTCAAAATTACTTTGCGACAAGTACTTTGCGAATCGACCTCGCAAACTTCTACTAATTTGCTTAATTTTGGCTTGCAAACATGCCACTGTACTTGTCTACTACATTTTCTACGAATTTCATCGGATCATACTAAAAAAGCGCCGCGTCGCAATGTCCCTGTTGAAATAGTTATGCCTTGTTAAAAACAATTATAAACTTTTACCTTGTTTTTGGGTCGCAAAACAATTTGTCGCAAAGTGATTTAAACACTGATGCAGTGGTAGGTACAATGAGCACATGACCAACAGCTTGGTCGCGCGGCATACAGATAGCGAGGTCTAGCATGCTGGCCAGCAATCACAGAAGGCAAATACAACCTGAAGGTATTCCGCCCCCCCCCCTCCCCCCAAAAAGAAAAATGGCATGCCCACAACACAACCTCATAACTCACTGCCCTGTCAGACGGGTCCTGCCACTTAATTCTAGCACACATAACTTTCAAAGACATGTTTCTTGTATCTAATTTATTTTTCTCGGTTTCAAGGTGCGCTCACCCAGCAGGAAGGCCACGCCGCAACAACACCAGGAAAGTCCCACACCAGGAGCTCAAACAGCCAGTTTATTTGCACATGCTAATTACTAAGAAGCCATACCGCTACTTTATAGGCACATGCTAATGATCAACAACTCATATTGACGTCAGAAAGCAACAAACGTGAAAACACTAGCTGCCCAAATCTGAGATTCCGCGGAACACAGAAAGTAAGAAAGCCTAGAAGCTACCAGCAAGGAATCGAACATAGGACCTTTGGCATGATTTCGCGGCTGTGTGAGTCTCCTGATCCGAAGGCATCTCACTTAACATTTCGAAACAGCCCAACTGCGAAAAACCTCTTTACCGGAGAGGGGTGCCAATATGTCCGATATTGCTGAATCTATAGAAGATGACTCACCACTAGACCTAAGTGCGCAGGAGTACTACGCACGGACCTACGCGATATTCTAGTATCGCCGAAGTAGGCAGGTTGACCACGGCTGGAATCTGGTTGTAGTGTGACGTACAAACCTAGAGGACGTAGCCGAAACTAACTAATAAGAACTCATATGGCTAGCTTACAAGCCCATGCTGATTCGCTCACCCTGCAGGAAGGCGACGCCATGCTCGCCCAGCTTGCAGCGCGCCACGTTGAGTTCCACCAGGCCCGTTAATGCTGGAAGACGGAAAAAGCATCACACAGCGCACACCTCTAGTCTCCATAATTACCTAAAGGAGTGCGCATTAATGGCAATCGGCACCACAGAACCACAGAGTGTCCGGCGCCAGACACCACCACCAGTGTGGGGTATTGGACACAAGAGCTTTGTGAAGGGGCGGGGGGCGGGGGGGAGTGGAAATCGCAAGAGAGAAGAGGGCAGTCCCCACTCCCCGTCTGGTGGACCCTGACCGAGGGGGGACTCGAAAAGGAGAGGTCCCCGATCACACCCCATCAAGACAAGGGTGACACAAAGAGGGTCAAAAAACCTTGTCTTTGATGGGCGGTAAAAAACAAGACGGACACGGGTGGCCAAAAATATAATTCAAATAATGACGTAATCAGGCACTTCAAAATAATGATATACTACTACAGTACTAACAACAATAAGCGATGTGGTCAAGCAGGTGCGTACCCTCCAGGTGGTGGATGTTGCCGTCTTCCAGGCTGTTGCACCACCCGATATCCAGCGACTTGAGGCTGATCATGTCTGTTGGGAGCACACAGTTGAAACAAGGGCAAGGTCCATGGCAGATTCGTTGGCAGACGAAAGACTACTAGAGATCCAGTGAGGTGCGGCTGGCCGTGACGAGCGCAAGGCCGGACCAGGTGGATGTGGACGTGCGCCCTGGGGATGGGGATGGGGATATGGATCAGGGGGGTGCCAACCAGGCCAACCGGTTGCTTGGTTGCTTGCCGCAACCAAGCAACCGTGGGAAGCGCTATGAAAGGGACAACACATATGTCGTATGGACGACGAATGCAAACGACTGGGAAGGGCATGAAGGCCGCGACATCAAACGTGGGGAGAACGAGACCCAAAAGTCTTCGCTAGGCCCGATCACGTTACAGTGCTGCGGGCCGCAGCACATTCCAAGGAAGCCGCATCCACAACATTCCCCAAGGCCCCAAAACAAGAGCCAAGAGCCAAGAGCCAAGAGCCAAGAGCCAAGAACCAAGAGCTTTTGCTAGGCCTAGGCCCGCTCACGTTGCAGCGCCGCGAGCCCCCCCTGCAACCCGTTGGACATCTCCAGGTCCAGCCGCTCCAGCCGGGGCAGCTTGCGCAGGTACTCGAGGCAGGCGCTCGAGATGTTGTCGCAACCTTCCATGGACACGGTGCGCAGTTCGGGCAGGTCTGCAGTGTGGTATGATTATATTTTTTGTCAAGGTACAGGGGGGGGGGGGGGGGGTAATTGGGGGGGGGGGGGGGGGGGGGTCATATCAGGATACGCAGCTCAGGCTTGGGCAGGTCTACAGCACAGTGGGATGGGGTGGGGTGTTTTGGGGCAGAGTGGCCAAGGCCAAGGGTAGGTGATGCAGTCTACGTGTTGTTAGTTGATTAAGGGGTATGTGATGGCATAGGGTGCAGGTCGGGGGTGGGCATGCTGTGGGTGTTGGGCAGGTCTGCAGAGTTGCCAAGGTGGTGGAAGTGATTAGTCGGGAGGAGCGGTTCCAGGTGGGGTGGGATGGGAAGGGCGGCGTTGCCAACGTGGGTTGGGGAGGGTACGGCGCGAGCACATTGGGGGTGGCCGTAAGGGGGTGACGGATCGTGCCACAGCGCGGTAAGGTGGTGACAAATATTGCCGCGGCGCCTACAAGGGAAGATCCTCCATAGGCTCATAATTTTCCAAATGCTTCGTAGCGCCCCCATTATACAATTATCTACAAATATAGACGCTCTGGGAAGACGCGCCCTCCACCCACAACCCCCACAGAAGGCAATCGCTCCACCCAGAACCCTTTTTCTTGATGCCGTCACCAAAACTGTGTGCCGGGAATGTGGGCCCTTCATGCATACTATAGTGGGCCCTTCATGCAAAGCAGCCCGCAACAAAGCCCTTCATCCTTACTATAGTGGGCCCTTCATGCATAGCAGCCCGCAACAAAGCCCTGCATGCATACTATAGTGGGCCCTTCATGCATAGCAGCCCGCAACAAAGCCCTGCATCCTTACTATGGTACGCCAGTAGAACATTGCCTATGGGCCGCAACAGAGCCCTGCATTCCCCACATTGCCAACAAACCACAAACCGCTCACCCACACTCCCAAAAGGGCAACCCAGCGCCGGCCCACGTACCCTGACACCCCTTCCATCCGGCCCTCTAAGAAACACCGGTCGTTGACCCACAATCCCAAAAGGCCAACCCCTCGCTGGTCCACGTACCCCGCCATTCCCTGCATCCGGCTCCCTAAGAAAACACCGGTCGCTGACGCACATTCCCAAAAGGCGAACCTCGCGCTGGTCCACCTACCCCGCCACCCCCTCCACTCTGCTCCCTACCCCCCACTCAATCCTCTGGTGACCCACATTCCAAGAAGGCCAACCCTGCGTCAGTGATCTGAATGCAGGAGCTGACGCTGAGCGACCGCAGCTTGGTGCAGCTCCGAAGATGGGCCAGGCCTGCATCCGTGATCTCGCGGCACTTGGACACGTCCAGCTCCAGCAGGCCGGTCTGGTGACAGTTTACAGAGTCAAGTCACGGGAGGCGAAAATAACAAGGGCGTGAAAAACAACGGCAAAGAAAACAAGGGGCTGGAGAGCAAAGGCGGAAACAAGTGGGGTGTGAAAAACAAAGGCGAGAGTAACAAGGGTGCGAAAAACAAAGGCGAAAAAAACAAGGGTGAGAGACAATGGGAATGGGTATGGGTGAAGGGCGATGGGGCATGGGAGAAGGGCGATGGGCCATGCCCCGCTCCAGCAGCCTGGCCTGGTTTCAGAGTACTTGCATACGGCTAGGTGCGGGGATACAGGCGGCGATGGGAATAGGCATGGGGTCAGAAATTCAACCATTAAGTTGTACTGTGACATGCTTTGGGATATACTGCCTCCGACACCCAATCTGTTTTTACCTATCACTCCTAATGCATGACAAACGGGGCTCGTCCTGTGATAGGGGTGGGTGGGGGATGCAGGGTTCGGGGTATAGGGTTTAGTGTTTAGGGTATAGGGTTTAGGGTTTAGGGTTTAGGGTTTAGGGTTTAGGGTTCAGTGTTTAGGGTTCAGGCTGGGTGGTGGACACATGTGGGAATATTCCGCACATGCCGTACATCGCATACACGCACGTGCGCGCATACGTGAGAGTGTGACACTTGGGATGAATGGATGCCTGGGTGCGCGATGCTCAAGCAAATTTCCCATCCCCACTCCCAGATAAAAAGAAAAAGGCAAAGGAGGTTGCCCTGGGTAGTCGTCGACACAACGAGAGAGCAGCAAACCCGATCCTGAACCCACCAGTGAGCCGAGGCCTGCCATGGGAGTTTGACATGGAAAACGTACACATACCGCTGTCAGCATGAAAGAAAAGATTCCCATGATATGATATCGTAACCTGGTTTGACAAACGGGGCAAGTCATGTGATGGGGTGGGGGGGGGGGGGGAGTTTTACCATTACAAAATCTTATTCCCACGAACGCGCCACACCTGCGATCCGGCGAACCGCAGCCACTCGTCGTTCACGCCCGGCACGCCCGCCCACCGGATCACGGTGAGCGCGCAGCTCTGGAAGATGGCCAGCGTGGCGACGCTGAGCTGGCGGTTGAGCACCAGCTCGTTGAACACGTCTTGGCAAAGGTCAGGGGGCAGGCTGTCGAGACTCCTGCTCGAGGGCATGATGTACGGAAGGGCAGGGGTAAGAGTGAATAGCGAGAAATTATAGGGAACTGGGTGTAATCGGGCCGCCTTAAGAAGGGCCTTAAGAAGGGCATTGAGAGGGGCATTAAGAAGGGCATTAAGAAGGCATTAAGAAGGGCACTAAGAAGGGCATTAAGAAGGGCATTTTCAGGTTCCCGCACAGCCAGTAAAAATATAATAAGAAAGGTAAATATAATTTTTAATAAGAAAGGTAAATATAATTTATAATAAGAAAGGTAAATATAATTTATAATAAGAAAGGTAAATATAATTTATAATAAGAAAGGTAAGTGATGAAGGTGCAGTTCCAAGCCTCCTGCTCAGGGGCCAAATGAGATAATGTGTGTGTGTGGTGGTGGTGTTTGGGGGGGGGGGGGGGGGGGTAAGGTCCTTATTAAACGTTGAAACGATGCGCGTTTCAGCTCTAGCAGGGTACCACGCTGCCGGTCTGCTGCCGGTAAAGGTAAATGCTCCGCGGCTCCCCAACGGGACTGCGTGACTATAACTCTGCGTCAACGCTGCTGGTGGAGGTGGGATGCGACGACAAGGCGCCTGCTGGGGGCAAGGCAAAACAAAGTGGGAGGGAATGGGAAGGGAGATGGTGGCGACGTTGCACCACAATATCCCTGTTGGGGAAATTGTGGCCAATCCGGGTCGTGAGAAGCATGCAGTGGAGGTGCAGTGGTGGAGCCTGTTCTACATCAAGGTTCCTGCTTTGGGGGCGAGGCGAAGGGAACGAGGAAATGGGAAGGAAAGGGCCGAGGAAGGGGGGAGGCAAAGGGTTCGAAACGACAAAATGGGGGTGGTGGGAAAAATGCGGGTGGAATTGAGGTGAGGCAAAAACAAGTAGAAGGGCAGTGGAATGGACATACAAATATAAATTCCAATCACTAGGGTTGCCAGGGAGGTGCATCCCCCCCCCAGGGAACACACTCCACAAACTCGACAAGCACGCCTGTAGAAACAATCATGCTGATATACTAGCACTAGAACTATACAAATACAACCCTGTATATAGAATATCAAGGAGACAACCAAAGTACTAATACTATATAGGGTACCAAAGTTCTACTACTATATATACAATACTATACATAGCATATATACTAGAAGTACTACTATATATGCAATACTATAAATAGCATATATACCAGTACAAGTACAAGTACTATATATACATGCAAGCGACGGTAACCAGGCACAACCCTCCCATCAACCACTACCCTCCTATAAACCAGGGGCGCTATAGTCCCAGCCGTGCTTTCCCTGTACAGAGATATCCTAGTCATCCAACCGCGTGTAAATATAGATGCGCTGGTTGTCTCCTTGATAGAAAGAGAGGGGTTCCTACTCCCACACCTGAACAATTCCCATGCCCACACCCGAACAATTCCCATTTGCACACTTGAACAATTCCCATTTGCACACTTGAACAATTCCTATTTGGACACTTCAACAATTCCTATTTGCACACTTGAACAATTCCTATTTGCACACTTGGAACAATTCCTATTCCCACACTCAAACGATCCCCATTTCCACACATGAGCAATTCCTACTTCCACACATCAACAATTCCCACTCCCACACGCGAGCTTGGTTTCACGCACTGGTACTTGTGGATGTTGGCGCACACCGCGCGCACGGTCAAGTGCAGCAGCGAAGGCACCACGTGCTTCAGGCGGCAGCGCGCCGTCATCGTGGCGTGCAGCAGCGGCCAGTTGGGGGCGTCGGGCAGCACGGGTCCAACCTCGCTCAGCCGCCGCAGGACCGCCCCATCCAGGTGTTCAGGCGAGGGCACTGCCCCAGAGCACGTGCCGCCCATGGTTAGCTGGGTGGGTGGGTGGGGCAGATTGGAGGGGGGGGGGGGGGGGGGGGGGGGGGCGGAGTGGGTGGCAGCAAAAGAGGTGGGGTGGGGTAGGAATTGTACGAGATGTGTGAGGAGAGAGGAATTGGGTCCAAAACAGTGGGGAGTCCGTTGCTGCATCGTGTGGGAAGGGGAAGGGGTTGCAGGTGCCGCCCATGCTTAGCTGGCAGGTGGCGGTGGTGGGGAGGGGGCGGGGGCGAGCAAAGAGAGGAGGAAAACTGGTTGCAAGTCGTGGGTGCAAGTGATGGCATTAGAAACGGGGAGGTAACGGCATCGGAAATGGGGATCTACGCACACATCTCCATAGTGAATCTCCATAAAGCATCTCCATAGTGAATCTCCGCAATGAACGGCCCATGACGCCCATGCATAGCTAGCGGGCGGTGGTATAAGTGAAAGAGGCGGAAGGGGGCGGGGGGGACATCAGCATGGGACCTTCTAACACACCTCCCGATCCTGAGCCAACTGGCGTGCCAACTGGATTCGGGCCAACATTGTTTTTAGAGGTTTGCGAGAGGGATTTGTGCCAGCACATACTGTGCTGAAGAGGCCGCATTGCATGCCTAACTTACAGTACCTCAGTGAGGCAAAAAGGGTTGAATTGCCCAGTTCAGGCACATGGGGGCGTACGCCAGTACGTTCAAAGTCGCGGGGGGGTCGCAATGGCTAGTGGCAGTACATGGGAATCATTGAAATGGAGGCGTGTGCCGGCACATACCTCAATTTGTGAGGCAGACAAGGGTCACATCCAAGGGACAAGGGGACAAGGGGACGAGGGGACGAGGGGACGAGGGGACGAGGGGACAAGGGGGCGAGGGGACGAGGGACGAGGGGACGAGGGGACGAGGGGACGAGGGGACGAGGGGACGAGGGATGAGGGGACGAGGGGACGAGGGGACGAGGGGACGAGGGCACGAGGGGCGAGGGGACGAGGGGGCGAGGGGACGAGGGGACGAGGGGACGAGGGGACAAGGGGACGAGGGGACGAGGGGACGAGGGGACGAGGGACGAGGGGACAAGGGGACGAGGGCACGAGGGGACGAGGGGACAAGGGGACGAGGGGACGAGGGGACAAGGGGACGAGGGGACGAGGGGACAAGGGGACGAGGGACGAGGGACGAGGGGACGAGGGGACGAGGGGACAAGGGGACGAGGGACGAGGGGGCGAGGGGACGAGGGGACGAGGGGACGAGGGGACGAGGGGACAAGGGGACAAGGGGACAAGGGGACAATTGGACAAGGGACGAGGGACGAGGGGACGAGGGGACGAGGGGACGAGGGGACGAGGGGATGAGGGGACGAGGGACGAGGGGACGAGGGGACGAGGGGACGAGGGGACAAGGGGACGAGGGGACGAGGGGACAAGGGGACGAGGGGACGAGGGGACGAGGGGACGAGGGGACGAGGGGACGAGGGGATGAGGGGACGAGGGGACGAGGGGACGAGGGGACGAGGGGACGAGGGGACGAGGGGACGAGGGGATGAGGGGACGAGGGGACGAGGGGACGAGGGGACGAGGGGACGAGGGACGAGGGGACGAGGGGACGAGGGACGAGGGGACGAGGGGACGAGGGGACGAGGGGACGAGGGACGAGGGGACGAGGGGACGAGGGGACGAGGGGACGAGGGGACAAGGGGACGAGGGGGCGAGGGGACGAGGGGACGAGGGGACGAGGGGACGAGGGGACAAGGGGACGAGGGGACGAGGGGACGAGGGACGAGGGGACAAGGGGACGAGGGGACGAGGGGACGAGGGGACGAGGGGACGAGGGGACGAGGGGATGAGGGGACGAGGGGACGAGGGACGAGGGGACGAGGGGACGAGGGGACGAGGGGACGAGGGGACGAGGGGACGAGGGGACGAGGGACAAGGGGACGAGGGGACGAGGGGACGAGGGGACGAGGGGACGAGGGACAAGGGGGCGAGGGGACGAGGGGACGAGGGGACGAGGGCACGAGGGGACGAGGGGACGAGGGACAAGGGGACGAGGGGCGAGGGGACGAGGGGACAAGGGACGAGGGGACGAGGGACGAGGGGGCGAGGGCACGAGGGGACGAGGGACGAGGGGACGAGGGACGAGGGGACAAGGGGGCGAGGGGACGAGGGGACGAGGGACGAGGGCACGAGGGACGAGGGGACGAGGGGACAAGGGGACGAGGGGCGAGGGGACGAGGGGACAAGGGGGCGAGGGGACGAGGGGACGAGGGGACGAGGGCACGAGGGGACGAGGGGACGAGGGGACAAGGGGACGAGGGGACGAGGGGACAAGGGGACGAGGGGGCGAGGGGACGAGGGGACGAGGGGACGAGGGGACGAGGGGACGAGGGGACGAGGGACAAGGGGACGAGGGGACAAGGGGACGAGGGGACGAGGGCACGAGGGGGCGAGGGGACGAGGGGACGAGGGACGAGGGGACGAGGGGACGAGGGGACGAGGGGACAAGGGGACAAGGGGACGAGGGGACGAGGGGACGAGGGGACGAGGGGACGAGGGACAAGGGGACTAGGGGACGAGGGGACAAGGGGGCGAGGGGACGAGGGGACGAGGGGACGAGGGGACGAGGGGACGAGGGGACGAGGGGACGAGGGGACGAGGGGACGAGGGGACGAGGGGACGAGGGGACGAGGGGACAAGGGGACGAGGGGACGAGGGGACAAGGGGACGAGGGGACGAGGGGACAAGGGCACAAGGGGGCGAGGGGACGAGGGGACGAGGGACGAGGGGACGAGGGGACGAGGGGACGAGGGGACGAGGGGACAAGGGACGAGGGACGAGGGGACGAGGGGACGAGGGGACGAGGGGACGAGGGGACGAGGGGACGAGGGGACGAGGGGACGAGGGACGAGGGGACGAGGGGACGAGGGGACGAGGCAACGACGGGACGAGGGGACGAGGGGACGAGGGGACAAGGGGACGAGGGGACGAGGGGACAAGGGGACGAGGGGACAAGGGGACAAGGGGACAAGGGGACGAGGGGACAAGGGGACGAGGGGATGAGGGGACGAGGGGACGAGGGGACGAGGCAACGACGGGACGAGGGGACGAGGGGACGAGGGGACGAGGGGACGAGGGGACGAGGGGACGAGGGGACGAGGGGACAAGGGGACGAGGGGACGAGGGGACAAGGGGACGAGGGGACGAGGGGACGAGGGGACGAGGGGACGAGGGGACGAGGGGACAAGGGGGCGAGGGGACGAGGGGACGAGGGGACGAGGCAACGACGGGACGAGGGGACGAGGGGACGAGGGGACGAGGGACGAGGGGACGAGGGGACAAGGGGGCGAGGGGACAAGGGGACGAGGGACGAGGGGACAAGGGGACGAGGGGACGAGGGGACGAGGGACGAGGGACGAGGGGACAAGGGGACGAGGGGACGAGGGGACGAGGGGACGAGGGGACGAGGGGACGAGGGGACGAGGGGACGAGGGGACGAGGGGACGAGGGGACGAGGGGACGAGGGGACGAGGGGACTAGGGGACGAGGGGACAAGGGGGCGAGGGGACGAGGGGACGAGGGGACGAGGCAACGACGGGACGAGGGGACGAGGGGACGAGGGGACGAGGGGACGAGGGGACGAGGGGACGAGGGGACGAGGGGACGAGGGACGAGGGGACGAGGGGACGAGGGGACGAGGGGACGAGGGGACGAGGGGACGAGGGGACAAGGGGACGAGGGGACGAGGGGACGAGGGGACGAGGGGACGAGGGGACGAGGGGACGAGGGGACGAGGGGACGAGGGGACGAGGGGACGAGGGGACGAGGGGACGAGGGGACGAGGGGACGAGGGGACGAGGGGACGAGGGACGAGGGGACGAGGGGACGAGGGGACGAGGGGACGAGGCAACGACGGGACGAGGGGACGAGGGGACGAGGGGACGAGGGGACGAGGGGACGAGGGGACGAGGGGACGAGGGGACGAGGGGACGAGGGGACGAGGGGACGAGGGGACGAGGGGACGAGGGGACGAGGGGACGAGGGGACAAGGGGACGAGGGGACGAGGGGACGAGGGGACGAGGGGACGAGGGGACGAGGGGACGAGGGGACGAGGGGACGAGGGGACGAGGGGACAAGGGGGCGAGGGGACGAGGGGACGAGGGGACGAGGGGACGAGGGGACGAGGGGACAAGGGGACGAGGGGACAAGGGGACAAGGGGACGAGGGGACGAGGGGACGAGGGACGAGGGGACGAGGGGACGAGGGGACGAGGGGACGAGGGGACGAGGGGACGAGGGGACGAGGCAACGACGGGACGAGGGGACGAGGGGACGAGGGGACGAGGGGACGAGGGGACGAGGGGACGAGGGGACGAGGGGACGAGGGGACGAGGGGACGAGGGGACGAGGGGACGAGGGGACGAGGCAACGACGGGACGAGGGGACGAGGGGACGAGGGGACAAGGGGACGAGGGGACGAGGGGACGAGGGGACGAGGGGACGAGGGACGAGGGGACGAGGGACAAGGGGACAAGGGACGAGGGGACGAGGGGACGAGGGGACGAGGGGACGAGGGGACGAGGGGACGAGGGGACGAGGGGACGAGGGGACGAGGGGACGAGGGGACAAGGGGGCGAGGGGACGAGGGGACGAGGGGACGAGGCAACGACGGGACGAGGGGACGAGGGGACGAGGGGACGAGGGGACGAGGGGACGAGGGGACGAGGGGACGAGGGGACGAGGGGACGAGGGGACGAGGGGACGAGGGGACGAGGGGACGAGGGGACAAGGGGCGAGGGGACGAGGGGACGAGGGGACGAGGGGACGAGGGGATGAGGGGACGAGGGGACGAGGGGACGAGGGGACGAGGGGACGAGGGGACGAGGGGACGAGGGGACGAGGGGACGAGGGGACGAGGGGACGAGGGGACGAGGGGACGAGGGGACAAGGGGACGAGGGGGCGAGGGGACGAGGGGACGAGGGGACGAGGGGACGAGGGGACAAGGGGACGAGGGGACGAGGGGACGAGGGGACGAGGGGACAAGGGGACGAGGGGACGAGGGGACGAGGGGACGAGGGGACGAGGGGACGAGGGGATGAGGGGACGAGGGACGAGGGGACGAGGGGACGAGGGGACGAGGGGACGAGGGGACGAGGGGACGAGGGGACGAGGGACGAGGGACAAGGGGACGAGGGGACGAGGGGACGAGGGGACGAGGGGACGAGGGGACAAGGGGGCGAGGGGACGAGGGACGAGGGGACGAGGGCACGAGGGGACGAGGGGACGAGGGGACAAGGGGACGAGGGGGCGAGGGGACGAGGGGACAAGGGGACGAGGGGACGAGGGACGAGGGGCGAGGGCACGAGGGGACGAGGGGACGAGGGGACGAGGGGACGAGGGGACAAGGGGGCGAGGGGACGAGGGGACGAGGGGACGAGGGCACGAGGGGACGAGGGGACGAGGGACAAGGGGACGAGGGGGCGAGGGACGAGGGGACAAGGGGGCGAGGGACGAGGGGACGAGGGGACGAGGGCACGAGGGGACGAGGGGACGAGGGGACGAGGGGACAAGGGGACGAGGGGACGAGGGGACAAGGGGACGAGGGGGCGAGGGGACGAGGGGACGAGGGGACGAGGGGACGAGGGGACGAGGGGACGAGGGGACAAGGGGACGAGGGGACAAGGGGACGAGGGACGAGGGCACGAGGGGGCGAGGGGACGAGGGGACGAGGGGACGAGGGGACGAGGGGACGAGGGACGAGGGGACAAGGGGACAAGGGGACGAGGGGACGAGGGGACGAGGGGACGAGGGGACGAGGGGACAAGGGGACTAGGGGACGAGGGGACAGGGGCGAGGGACGAGGGGACGAGGGGACGAGGGGACGAGGGACGAGGGGACGAGGGGACGAGGGGACGAGGGGACGAGGGGACGAGGGGACGAGGGGACAAGGGGACGAGGGGACGAGGGGACAAGGGACGAGGGGACGAGGGGACAAGGGCACAAGGGGGCGAGGGGACGAGGGGACGAGGGGACGAGGGGACGAGGGGACGAGGGGACGAGGGGACGAGGGGACGAGGGGACAAGGGGACGAGGGGACGAGGGGACGAGGGGACGAGGGGACGAGGGGACGAGGGGACGAGGGGACGAGGGGACGAGGGGACGAGGGGACGAGGGGACGAGGGGACGAGGGGACGAGGCAACGACGGGACGAGGGGACGAGGGGACGAGGGGACAAGGGGACGAGGGGACGAGGGGACAAGGGGACGAGGGGACAAGGGGACAAGGGGACAAGGGACGAGGGACAAGGGACGAGGGGATGAGGGGACGAGGGGACGAGGGGACGAGGCAACGACGGGACGAGGGACGAGGGGACGAGGGGACGAGGGGACGAGGGGACGAGGGACGAGGGACGAGGGGACAAGGGGACGAGGGGACGAGGGGACAAGGGGACGAGGGGACGAGGGGACGAGGGGACGAGGGGACGAGGGGACGAGGGGACAAGGGGGCGAGGGGACGAGGGGACGAGGGGACGAGGCAACGACGGGACGAGGGACGAGGGACGAGGGGACGAGGGGACGAGGGGACGAGGGGACAAGGGGGCGAGGGGACAAGGGACGAGGGGACGAGGGGACAAGGGGACGAGGGGACGAGGGACGAGGGGACGAGGGGACGAGGGGACAAGGGACGAGGGGACGAGGGACGAGGGGACGAGGGGACGAGGGGACGAGGGGACGAGGGGACGAGGGGACGAGGGGACGAGGGACGAGGGGACGAGGGGACGAGGGGACTGACGAGGGGACAAGGGGCGAGGGGACGAGGGGAACGAGGGACGAGGCAACGACGGGACGAGGGACGAGGGGACGAGGGGACGAGGGGACGAGGGGACGAGGGGACGAGGGGACGAGGGGACGAGGGGACGAGGGGACGAGGGGACGAGGGGACGAGGGGACGAGCGGGACGAGGGAGGGGACAAGGGGACGAGGGGACGAGGGGACGAGGGGACGAGGGGACGAGGGGACGAGGGGACGAGGGGACGAGGGACGAGGGACGAGGGGACGAGGGGACGAGGGGACGAGGGGACGAGGGGACGAGGGACGAGGGGACGAGGGGCGAGGGGACGAGGGGACGAGGGGACGAGGGGACGAGGGACGAAGGCAACGACGGGACGAGGGGACGAGGGGACGAGGGGACGAGGGGACGAGGGGACGAGGGGACGAGGGACGAGGGGACGAGGGACGAGGGGACGAGGGGACGAGGGGCGAGGGGACGAGGGGACGAGGGGACGAGGGGACAAGGGACGAGGGGACGAGGGGACGAGGGGACGAGGGGACGAGGGACGAGGGGACGAGGGGAACGAGGGGACGAGGGGACGAGGGGACAAGGGGGCGAGGGGACGAGGGGACGAGGGACGAGGGGACGAGGGGACGAGGGGACAAGGGGACGAGGGACAAAGGGGACAAGGGGACGAGGGGACGA